>BRDA01002479.1:0-22530 GCA_036984385.1 Crenuchus spilurus
ACCATTCAAGTCAATTTGGAGGCCAAAGCTGTGAGCTATATTGAACACTATAGCTCAATAGTCACCAAAATAGTTTAGTAATTTCTTTAAAAAAAAAAAGTCTCACAAACCAGATATTTTCTCATGAACAAAAACTCATATTGCCTGTTGCCACTGTAACATTTTATCAATTTATATATATATATATATATATATATATATATATATATATATATATATATATATATATATATATATATATATATAGTGTTATTATACTTGTATACAGTGGAATCTCGGTTTTCATCATTAATCTGTTCTAAAGTGTCTGATGATAACTAAAACAAACAATAACTGAAGCAATATTTCCCATAATTCCCAAATAATATAAATTCAATTAATCTGTTCCAGACACTCCAAAATACTAACAAAAATACTTTTTATATAGAAAAACTATAGTTTTACACAGGAAACAATTAGAAATAAATACTAAAGGATAATGAAATGGATAAATGAACATTTAACGTCACTTTTGCAGGTTTAGACTTCATTTCCGAGCATGCTGGTTGTTTTGTGCAATCATTCTTGGCCGCTATTTGTTTTTGCACCCGTTTTCCGGCGTAGTAAAGTAGCGTCGCAAAGTAGCGTTGCGCGCCATCATTTTACTGTGACATGTTTTAGTTTGTTTTGAGCATTAACAACGAGAAACAAAGCCAAAGAAATAAAGCCAGAGAAACAATGAAAAACAAAGCCAGAATGAATGACGAATGCGTGGATGAGTTACGAATGTGAGGGGTGGATGCTTTGTTTTCACAAATTAGCAGCAAGTCACGAGGCCATGTCAATAAAACTCAGACAAATGAGCAATAACTGGGACACAATTTCCTAGAAAATTCACTGATAACCGAATTGTTTGATAACCATGACAAACAATAACCAAGGTTCCACTGTACATATATCTAATGTTACAGTAGAATGATCATAGCAGCATTTTCAGATGATAGAAACAGAAGTACATTGTTTAATTCTGACAATTATGTCCTAAGCTGAATCCTGTCTGTGACTAAATGACATGGAATACTTGTATTAGTGTTTATCATTGACCTTTGAATTACTTTTCTGTGCAGAACATCCAGTGCAAGATCCCAGCATCAGATTACTCAGTTCAGCTTCAGGACCTTCTGCAAAACATAAAACACTGTGCCCAGAAAATGTATGCAAGACATTAGTATTTTTAGTGTAATTTTATATGTAAAATCCATACATAATGTGTGTTGGTGTTATTACAATACTTCATTTTAGCATGTATACAGTAAAATTATCAATTAAGTTATTCATAAATTATTGTAGTATTTAATACATATTTTTTCTGTTACATTATTTTTTTCATGATATCACATTAATGATGTACGTATGTGTTTTTTCTTTTGCATGATTTTGTAATGTTACAAATTCTGAGAATGCATATATGTGCTAATGTGAATAAATAAAGTTTAACGTCCCACTTAGTCTGATGTGTTACTTTATATTTATTACTGAGTAAAAGAGTTAGTATGGCTCACTCCAAAAATATATTTACACATTCTTACTCCATGTGTAGCTGATCAGACTAGATGTTTTTGGAGTTTAGAGATTGAACTGTGAGGCTAATGTTGACAGCATCTAACAGCCCATTTTTTTCTGCTCAAACTGCATCCCAATTTTAATGAAGGTCTCAAAGACTAGTTATTGGGTTTTAGGACTAACTGTGAGCTATAAAAACTTAAATTAACTCTAGATCATCACTCCGGTCTAAGATGGCAAACAGCAGTTAGTGACACAAGTTGTAATTTGGTCAAGTGATATTATGTCTTAAAACACTTCAATTTGTCTGTGAGACCTTAATTAAGGTCTGGATGTGATTTGAGAGAGGATTGGGTGATGTATTTTTACAGAAAAGGTGTAACTATTAGTTCTACTGTTTATTAGCTATGTTAGTCTTGCAGCTCTGGTTTTAAACCAGAAAAGCAACTATTTTAACCCAAAACATTGACTGATCTTGACTGGTTGATTACATCAATGAGTAAATATGATCTAAGATATTTTTCTTTGAATAAAGATGGTTGTTTTTCACTGACATTTAAAATTATAATTATGATAAGTCTTGCCTCATCCAAAATGTCAGAGATGGTGACAGCTGGTGTTGTCATAGAAGTTTGCTTTGATGTTTTGTCATTGAAGATATCTGGAAAGCTTCCCAGACATGTAAGTAGGACAGTCACATCCTTTGTCAAGATTTTAAAAAGTTGCAAACATGATCATTTATTGAGGCCACCTAATTCATAATAACCTCACAAAAGAAACTTTGCAATAAGACATTTTAGTGTTCATTCTTAGTACAGTTACTAGGGCATAATATAAATAAATATAAATTATATATACAGTATATATAGTCAAGGACAGTAACAAAGTACATTTACTTGAGTACTGTACTGAAGTACATTTTTTTTAGTATTTTTACTTTTTTTTTTTTGGTGAACTTTTGACTTTCACTCCACTACATTTCAAAGACAAATATTGTACTTTCAACTCCACTACATTTCATCTCAGCATAGCTTTGTAGTAAGGTGTTGCTGTTTATCTTTACTGAAATGCCATTTGCCACACGCTCTGCTCCTCACAAGAAGGGGAACCAATCACAGTCTCCGCTCACACCTGTAATTTGGAGTTACGCCATTGTCCACTTCAGCTGAGCACCCGCTTTCATTCAGACAGAAATCAGCAATGGAGACGGTTGGAGAAAGTCAAGCGGAGAAACCGCTTGAAATAACCGTGAGAAATAAAATATTGTTGTCCTTTTAATTGGATTTATTTTATTGAGTTTGTCTTTCTGAAAAAGTAGTTGATTCGGGTATTAATCTGTGCACAGCTTTCACTGTTTTTTAAGCTTCTTTGTTAAGTATGGTAGTTCTTAGTTACCAGTATTACTGTTTGTGAGGAGAAAAAGTCTCTCCAGTTTTATATATAATATCCTATTTTTTATTGCATTTTTATGCTGAAGTGTTACAGGTGGTGTAGACGTTTTGTTGCAGAGTGGTTCTACATGTCAATACATCATCAAGTGACTTCAGCAAGTTATAAGGTTCTGTTAAAGCACTCAAAACAACACAGCAATGTACTGATATTAGAAAATATAATTTGTACTTTTGAATACTTTCATTCATTCATTCATTCATTCTCCCACCCGCTTAATCCTTATCAGGGTCGCGGTTAGTCACCTACCCCCTCACTGGGTGCAGGGCAGGGCATTACACTATTCAACTAAGCCCAGGACAGGGTGCCAATTCATCACTGGGTGTACACATATGCACGCAAACACAATTTAGAGTACCCAATCCACCTGACCTCCATGTTTTTGGACTGTGGGAGGAAACCGGAGACCCCGGAGGAAACCCACGCAGACACGGGGAGAACATGGAAACTCTGCTCAGATGTGAACTCGAACCCAAGACCTCAGTGCTGAGAGGCGAATGTGCTAACTACTAAGCCACCATGCCGCCCCTTTTGAATACTTGAGTATTTTTAAATGCATGTACTTGACCATGAGTATCAATACTTTTACTTAAGTATTAGGGTTTAGTATTTTGTCCACCACTGTATATATATATATATATATATATATATATATATATACAGTTTGCTACAGATCATATGAATGAGCCAGAAGGCTATGGTAACAATGATTTGTGAACAGATGAAACCAAAAAAAATTTTGGTTAAATTAGAAATTTTAGAAAAAAAGAAAGGAAAACACTGCATTCCAGCATAAAAGCTTCATCCCATTTGTGAAACGTGGTGGTAGTATCATGGTTTGGGCCTGTTTTGCTACATCTGGACCATGACGGCTTTCCATCATTGGTGGAACAATGAATTCTGAATTATACTAGCTAATTCTAAAGGAAAATGTCAGGACATCTGTCTGTGAGCTGAATCTCATGAGAACAGGGGTCATGCAACTCAACGATCCTAAAAACACAAGTTGTTCTCCAGAGATCACAGTATCCAAAATTCACAACAGTTGAACTCAACCATTTGACAATCCTAGAAAAACTGCAGGGACTCAGGATCAGGTCAGGATCAGCAGAAATGAGAGTGCTCTTGAAGGTAAAGCGTTTTCTGGTTCTTCCTGAAGGTAACGCTCATAAAGCCGAAGAGTAGAAGTGGGAATGACACAAAGAAGTGATCTGATATGTGAAGTGGTGAAAGTTCTTGTGGCATGTTGCCTCATTTATGAGGTGTTGTGGGCTGTGAGTAAGTGTGATTATACAATCTGAGATGGTGTTGAGATGATGGAGCCATTGTTGAGGTTCCCAGTTTTGCATATTTAGTGAAGATGTCATCATAGTATAATTAAGAACAGGGCTCCAAAGTACTTCCAGGTCTGTTTTTCTCATATGACTGGAAAGAGGTCTTTCAGGGGAACATGAAGAGAATTGTCTGGCTGTGGAGGTCAAATACATGACTATACTCTCCTCATAGTCCTTTATTAGTTGTAGTTATCATCTAATACCTGGTTTGGTTAATCAATACTTCATGGAAACTTGGAAGTGAATGTGCTGAAATGAAAACCTACTTCAGCCAATAACACTCCATCACTCATTCATCTGATCTCTTTGCCAACTTTTAAAGGAAGCATCTTGACTCTGCTCCTGTTGCCCAAGGAGGATGGCTCATTATATCTGGTAGGATCTGCTAGGGTCTAAATACTGCAAGACCTGGGCCTAAGACTTAATTTAATCTCTTAACTGTTAATAATATCCTTCTAATCCGGTGTCAGCCAGAGGAGGATGGATTACTGAGCCAAGGTATCTTTTACCTACTCCTGAGGAGTGTTTTGATGCCACTGTCAGCTTGGGCTTGCTCAGAGGGGCTAGAACCCAAATTTAATCTTCCTATAAAGCTGTATATACTATGATTCTTTGTTTTGTATTCTAACATAGATTCAAATATGTTCTCTTGTTCCTGTTTCGGAGTCTTTATGCAGAAATGATCCTAAATCATGTGAGATACAGATGAGTTTAACAAATCCATGTAATGACTGACGAGCATCAAGAATAAAACCTGAAATTAAATATTTTATTGTATTTGAGTTTACTTTTACTTAGCTATAAATATTTGATTTCCAATTTACATATGATGTCCATAATGTCCTAATAAACATCTTGATGATGTTCAAATAAAAATGTTAATAACATTGTTAAAGTACAGACCAGAGAAAGGATTTTAATGTTTAATCCAAAAAAATTTATACTTTTTTTGGTCATTTTTAGTATAAAATTTATGAAGAAGCCTGCTATTAGTAACGTGTACTGTTTGAAGACACTTTCCACCAGTTTTCTTCAGAAGAAGGTGAGAAGTGGAGGCTGAGGTCATTCGGAGTGCAGGGACCACTCCTGAGGACCTTTTTTGATGCATCTTTTATGAAGTGGTCTGCAGGGACAGTGGCATGTCCACCACAGACAGGAGGAGATTAAACAAACTGATTCGGAGGACCCACTCTGTCCTGGGATGTTCCCTAGACCCAGAGCAGGTGGTGGGAGAAAGGAGGATGTTAGCCAAGCTGACATCCATGTTGCAGAATGACTCTCACCCCATGCATGAGTCTCTGACAGCACTGGGCAGCTTCTTCAGTGACCGGCTGCTTCACCCAAAGCATGTGAAGTAATGTTATCACAGGTCCTTCCTTCCTGCTGTGGTTAGACTTTACAACCAACACTGCTCCCAGTAGACCACTTATAACCTATATAACTTATAACCTTTAACCCTGAAATTCACTCATAGCCTCACTTATAACTTCACTGATGTAAATATCTGACAGAATATTTTTGGATGATATATAATGTACAATATTCATTACAATGCTGTGATATTTATACAGCATTATGTGCAATATCCCATGTGCCACAGTCATGTACACTTAGTTGTAAAAATTCTTCAGAGTTTTTAATCAGTTTTATGATTTTTTTATATTGTTTTATTTATGTTTTTAGTATTTATTTAGAGTATCTTTTGATACCTCCTTATACACTGCTCAAAAAAATAAAGGGAACACTTAAACAACACAATGTAACTTTAAGACAACCACACTTCTGTGAAACCAACCTGTCCAGTTAGGAAGCAACACTGACTGTGCATCAATTGTACCTGCTGTTGTGCAAATGGAACAGACAACAGGTAGAAATGAGAGGCAATTAGCAAGACAACCCCTATACAGGAGTGGTTCTGCAGGTGGTGACCACAGACCTTTTCTGTGTTCTCATCCTTTCTGGCTGATGTTTTGGTCACTTTTGCATTTTGTCAGTTCTCTCACCAGGGTTCTAAATTAACTTTTTTGATCACCAGCCAATGTGGTTACCAGCCAATCAGAATTTCCACTAGCCAAATTTTATATGGTAAAAATAAGAGAAATGAGTGCCACTGGATGCATTTGATCTATCTATCTTTCTATGTATATATATTATTTGAACCACGTCTTCAGTGCTCTTCTTCTTCAGAAGCGGAATCAGAATCTGAGCTACTCTCATTTTTTGCTGCATGTTTGCGCACAAAGTTAGGCCCAGCTGCCCCAGTCTATCCAAGTCCTAACCACCACCGCATTTAGGTTAAAAGCCTTTACTAAGCTAACGTTAACTCCCTCCTCTTTCAGTGTGCTTTCTGTTTAGTTCTGGCCCTGTTTACTTCGCTTCTACTTTGAGTTGCTCTCTGCAGTCTGTTCAGTGGTGTTAGCGTTCATTTCCATGGTTTCTCGAGCTATTTTCACTACAGACTGCGCGCAGCCAATGGGTGTATAATGTCATGACGTAGCACAGGGGTGCACACACTTTTTCAGCCTGCGAGCTACTTATCTAATGACTAAGTCAAAATGATCTACCTAATATAAAAATGTAAGACACATATTTATTTATAAATATACTGACAATGTATGTGTACAATGTATGCTGGTGTACCTTGAATAACTACATGAACCCATATTACACAATACAACAGGGATACTCATTGCACGGCTCCCGAGCCACATGCGGCTCGCCGTGCTTTATTGGTGACTTGCACTGAATGGAATCAGTCAGGGATGCATAGTCTGGACAGTAGTTGCTGATAGCCAGCCTCAAGCAAACCTCTATGATCATCAGTCATAGTGGAACAATACTTGGACTTAATGATCTTCATGTGTGAAAAGGCTGACGCTGAATAATGTAGTGAAGGCAAACACACTTCAAAAATGACAATAAAAAAGTTCTCCACTCCGTATGGAAATGCTCAGTTTTAAGTTTCTTACACAGGTAGAACAAACATACATGTTAAGAACTTACAGTGACAGGTGAACACGGACTACTAACCAACTTGAAAAAAAACGCTGGTTTACAAATCCAGATGCTGTTTTATGAAGCAAATGTTGAACCTCACGGTACCACTCACGTTGCTACCAAAAGGAAACTGCCAAAAATGCAGAAAAGGTGCTTGTGTATGGCAGTTTTCTGTCACACATTGGGCTGGAGGTTTTTGGGGATCTGGCAACCCTAATCGCAACTCTGTAAACAGAGCTGGTCGTCTATAATTCTTAAGAATAATAATCATATCATAGTTAATTTGACATACAACACACAAGAATCATATTTTTCTTGTAATATATAAATACAAATATATAATAAAAGTATTATGTAAAAGACGATCGAAACCAGGGTTGCCAGGTTTGTGAAAATGCATTCACTGGTAAACCTTCCGAGGGGGGGTGCAGGGATTTTTTGCACTAAATAGAAAAGAAAATGAACAATATAATGATTTATTTTTATGCTTTTGTGATTGGGTTCTTTAGATTTTATCATTAGATAGATAGATAATCAATAGATAGATAGATTTTATTTAGATAGTATCAGCTTGTGTATGGCAGTTTTCTGGCTGGAGGCTTTGGGGGATCTGGCAACCCTGAACGCAACTCCGTAAACAGAGCTGGTCATCAATAATCCTCGTGGACATGAGTGACATGAATATTAAAATACCGCAGAAATCCATCGAAGAAAGATTGAGAGACGTCCGTAGCGTTAAGGCATATAGTGTTCCTGGGAAATATAGGAAGTACTGCCAGGGGATAAATGACAGAGAACGGAGCCTTATGTATCATGCATATAATACCTCTTGCATCACTGGCAAAATTGGCTAGTAAATTTGTATTAACACCCGCCAAAATGATTTTTTATTTGGCGGGTTGGCGAGTGTTAATTTAGAACCCTGTCTCTCACCATAGAAGTAGCATGAGGTGATGTCTACAACCCACAGAAGTTGCTCAGGTAGTGCAGCTCATCCAGGATGGCACATCAATGCAAGCTGTGGCAAGAAGGTTTGCTGTGTCTGTCAGCACAGTGTCCAGAGCATGGAGCAGATACCAGGAGACAGGCCAGTGCACCAGGAGACATGGAGGGGGCCGTAGGAGGGCAACAACCCAGAAGCAGGACCGCTACCTCCTCCTTTTTGCAAGGAGGAACAGGAGGAGCAGAGCCAGAGCCCTGCAAAATGACCTCCAGCAGACCACTAATATCCATGTTTCTGCTCAAACTGTCAGAAACAGACTCCATGAGGGTGGTATGAGATTTTCAGTATGATTCCAAATATTGTTATTTTAGTGTTCCCTTAATTTTTTGAGCAGTGTATTACTGAGTACGTCACTGTTCCTTTGCTGCTGTAACACTTTGAATTTCTCCACTGTGGGACTAATAAAGTATTATCTTATCTTAAATGAACGCGTCAAACTTCAAGTGCACTTGGAATGGAAAATTTTGGTTCTGAATGTGCAGAATAGCTGATTTTGAGAAAAATGACTAAGAACCAGCCACAGACTTATTTGAATATCATTCTTGACACTTGAGATCACTTTCTCAGTGATGTTTGTGATGTGTGTGAGGTAACTCCATAACTTTTGTAAAATAAAATAAAATAAAAAAGTTTGACAGAAGATGGAAAATATAAAAAATGCATTGATTTTTTTTTCAATTTTAGTTAAAAAAAAACAATAAAAAAAATAGTTATGGACAATTTATTCATTAAGTCTTATTTGATGGTAAATGCCACATTAGTACAACGTGGAAATAAATGCTGAGCTGTTGTGGGGAAACCTGCTTGCATGTTGTCTACTTCTAGGAACAGATAATGAACTACCAACACCTACAATCACTACGTAATGCATTTACGCATACTTGGAAGCATGATTTCTAGGACAATTTAAGACACCTCAAAGGTAACAGTTTGAAAATGTAACGTGTAATCATCAATGCCTAATAATAACATTAATTTTTTTCACAAATTGTCTTGTTTTCTATCTTTATCATTTGTTTCCCCAACAGGAACACCATAATTGGTAACAAAGATATTCTTCTAACTGACGTGTAATCGTATCTCATCAAGATAACAAGAGGGACTCCCTAGAAGAAATATGTCATATCCTCTGTCAGATGTATAAGAAGACAAAGTGCAGATCAGAGGTATAGCACAGAAGACACTGCACCCTAAGACAACTGGCAAAAGCCTACATCATGAAGACCTTCTTGCTGCTTCTTCTGACCATTGTGGTGGCTGCTGCAGCACCAACGTCAGACAAGAATGGGATTTTAGCAGACAACAAGCCAGATATGAAGCATCAGAAAGCCAGAGACTATAACAAAACAACAGAGCCGAAGAATTTTAAGAAAATGGCACTACAATTAAAAGAAATCATGAATAATGTGAATGCACTGAAAGTTGTTCTGTCAAAAGAGGTAAGACTTCTATTAATTGCTAGATTAATTATTGCAATCTAATTGCCAATCATCTGCTTATTCTTCAAACTAATGATGTCAACTCTTCTTAGATTCTTCATAAATGGGTCAGGAATACATTCAGCAACAGAAAGTGCACTGTGAGTTATATCAAACATAACTTCTCAAATATTAATTTGCAAAGCACTAAAATAAAGCACAAATATATGTATACCTAATGATATGTGTTATGGCTTTTCTAGCTGGAGGAAATGCATGAAGCTGGGAAAGTTCTAGTGGCATTTGAAACAGAGGCTCTGGGACTACCGCAACAGCACTGGACACTGCCCAGGCTGCTATTCATCTACACTGAGGTGAGTTATTGTGACACTTGTAAAAAAAAAAAATATATATATATATATATATATATATATATATATAAATGTTTTACATGTATTTTTTTACATTAATTAATTATTTAATTAATTATTTTAATTCATTAATTAATTTATTATTTTATTTATTTTTGCTGTTTTATTTAAATTCTGATGTGACTGAGCTCAAGATTTGACCAGGAACAGGATGAGCACCTTCACAATAACTTAGTATTGGACCTTAACTTTGTTGGGTATATGATTGGCATTTGTATTATTTGTTTAACACACATACCGTTTTGTTTTGACCACCTTTGAACTTTTATTGTTTAATTCAGATTTGTATTGTTTAAATGTAATGTGGTTGTTCATCCACAGGGCACTCACGGCAGAGACACAGCAGAAGCAAAAATCAACATTAAACTTAAGGAACTTCTGAACAAAATACATAACTGTGCCCAGAATAAATACTTAAAGCTTAATTCTACCTCATCGTGATGTTTGGATTCATACCAGCAGTTTTATTGATTAAATAATTATATACACTCAGAAAATCAGGCTGTATTTAAATTACTTCATAACAAAATGTGTAATTTGACTGGGTGTACACACACACACACACACACACACACACACACACACACACACACTAGTGTATAGTTTGTAGTACTTATTCATCAATGCAACACATACACCCAAAGATAAAACATGCATTATGTAGCCTGCCATATGTTTTTATATGAGAACATTTTGTATACATTAATTTATTATCATATTAGTGAAATATTTATTTATAAAATTCTATGTTTGTTTTTATTTTAATTTATTTGAATAAAACTGTGTAATGTAATAACTTTTGTGTTATTATGTGTTATCTGATATGTATACATCTTGTGCATAATAAATGGTTATTTAACTTCAATAACAAAGCATATGGTGTGTTTCATACTACAAAGACAAAGAACAGTTGATTAGGGTTGTATGGCAGCAGAGCAAAGATTTGAATGTAGGTAAGGCTTTGCTTGATTATTGTCAGTCATAAGCTGTCTCATTGTTAGCAGCTAGGGCTGGTTTGGTGTCATCATTGTGCTGCCCTCTCTGATTGGCTGTATGTCTTGGGGGACAGGCTTTTTCTCCCTGATTGCTACTGCAAGTCGTTAGCTGGCATTGCTCCCAGCTGTGACATGGATTTTTAAAAGGCTCTATGTCACATAGCCACTGCAGAGTCATTTCACTGTGCATAGGTCTGATTTCTGCCAGTAACTAGTAGTTTCTCCCCCATGGCTTCTTTTATTTAAGAAAAATTAAATAAAGAAAAAGGGGGCACAAGCTCAAAACAAAAGATTTTCTTGTCATGCTTCAGAGGCTGAGATGCTTTCTCCTTTCTGTCTTGGCTGTGTGTGGGTTGATTACAGGGAGTCTGACCTGTATCTGGGCCTCCCCAGTAGAGTTTATGCCTCACTGGAAACTGGTCTAGTTTGGGAGGCTGCCTGTAAATCCCAAATGCCCCAGCCTGAGTTCTGTACCCCCCGGGAGCAGAGCTGGTCTGTCAGTACTCTCTAGAAATCCATAGATCCCATAGGCATCGTTAGCCCCAACTTGGGATCTGTACCCTTTACTGGTATGGCCACTCCTCACTCTCCAACATACTCAAGCCCTTTGGTATATTTGGCAATATTTACCCAGTTTGCCTGCTGCATGTGGTGCGGTGAACCTTCTGTCCTCTCTCTAGTTTGTATTGTTTAGGGCATTACCAAGCTTCACTATAGTAGTGCAGTGGTATCATGTTTTGTGCTGTGCTTTCTCTAACACTGCGCCAGTTCAAACCCTGGTCTTTGCCATTTTACCTTGTGTTTTTGTTTCCTCTTTTTGGAAAACTTGAAATTCAACCCAGTGGCTTATAGCTCAGGGTTTTTCTAAAAATGGAACAGCTATCCAGGAGGAGCTCACAACTCTCCCACTCCAGGATGTTGGATACACAACCCCGTCTTTATCACATTCCCAGTAGTTCAGAAGTTTACATACACATGTTTTGTATTTGGTAGTGTTGCCAAACTTGTTTAACTTGGGTCCAATGCTTCTGATAGCCTTCCTCCACCTAAGTTGTTGGGATTTTGGCCCATTTGTCCTAACAAAGCTGGTGTAAGTGAATCAGGTTTGTAGGCTCATTCACACATTTCTGCCCATAACTTTTTCATGAGGCTTGGTGATGGCCACTCTCATGCATTCACTTTGTTGTCCTTAAGCCATTTTGCCACAGCATTTGAAGTATGCTTGATGTCACTATTTAGAAGAGTCATTTGTGCCCAAGCAAGTCTGTCCAGCAGCAAAGCACCACCCCAACATGATACTACAACCCCCATGTTCATGATTGGGATGGCGTTTTTTGGCTTGCAAGCCTCCCTCTTTTTTTCTTCCTTAAACAATGAAGGTAGATGTGCGTATCTGTCCAATAAATGACGATCTGATATGTATCTCGATTCAGAAACTATATATTTTAAATTGGACCGATTCGGTTCGATTCGATTGAGTAGGATTTTGATATAATTGGGTTCAGTATAATAGTGTAGGAAATAATGAGTTACTTGTTTAAAATAGATCATTTTACATTGATTCAACATAAGTTATTACTAAAAATGTGTTTTTGCATTCAGATAGATTACTGAAATACTAGAGAACTAGTAAAGTTGTATTTGACATGTGAAGTCAGAAACAGTAAAATACTGTGGCGTTGGGATGTGGTACCGGGGCTCCAATGTTTTAAACAAGTCCCCAAAGCCCTCATTCACCACACAGTATGGTCTTAAGTCTTTGACAATGAACTGGGTTATTGAAGCAGTTATTACTTTGGCTCTACCTGAGTTGTGGTTGAGTTTTGGCTGGAAGAAGTCCTGTTTTTCTGTGGGGCTAGCAGTGCTATGCTAGCGTCCTCATCACCACTTTCCTCATGTCGTCTCACCAAATCTTTTCCGCTCTTCATTTAAAGACCGAACTTCTTCCAGGGGAGGGGAGGGGGGCAGGGGAGAGAGAGAGGGGAGGGGGGCAGGCGAGCAGCAGAAGCACATCAGTAACACCAAACCGATTGACAGCTGGGCCATCAGCCAGTTCATTTTACAAATTGACCGATTCAGGGGTCCATGTACTGATGCACTCCCATCGTTTAAGTCAAAACCGGTCTTCCGATTCAAATCAGTTATTTTTTACACCCCTAAATGAAGGTCACTATGGCCAACTCTATTTTTGTTTCATAAGATTAGAAATAAGATGTTCTTGTGCAATTGTAAATCAACAACTTACTGTGAACTACCGAAATGAACAAAAATTCACACTTTCTATGGCAGTTTTGGAGTAGTTGCTTCTTCTCTGCCTTTTAGGTTGATATAGGATACATTTTACTGTTAAAAGATAATTTTGTGCCTGTTTCCTCCAGTTTTGTTTGCTGTTGTTCTTGGACTGATGTATATTTTTACTCTAGGATAACTAGTCTCCTTCCTAAACATGGCACCTTCAGGTGTTTGGAAATTGCTCCCAAGGATGTACCAGGCAGGCAAAGGTCCAAAATAGTTTTTTCTGATGTTGTGGCTCCTTTATTTGGATTTTCAAATGGCATCAACCAAAAGGTCACATGTACTATCACATGTAGTCTTCCAATTAACTAAAATGACGTCAATTAGCTTATCTGAAGCTTCTAAAGCCATAATTCTATTTTATGGAAATATTTAAAGACATAAATATTTAATATTATAATTATAATAATACATATAAACATAAAGTTCTATATGTAAACTTCTGACTCTCTGAACCTGTGATACAGTGAATTATATTTGTAAATATTTGTTGATAAATTGCTTAAGTTGTGTACAAAGATGTCTGTTATTTATTTACCAAGCTAGCGGCAAACCGCAGCTTTAGTAAGTTAGCTTTAATTAAACTTGGTGTCCCATCAGCTCATTTCTAAAATCGAGGTTAAAGTTCTTAATGGAACACGTAAACTAACAACATGAAGTGATTATTTTAAGGATGCTGTTGTGGTTGTTGTTGTGGTTTTGACTAGTACTGTCTTGCGAAATTTATAGAGAGATCATGAGTCAGCTTGGAATAGTAAAGTCACGCTACTATCACTCAATAGCAATTAACTTCTTCTTTTGTTTTATTAGACTAAAATCAGCATCATTACACAACAGCAATACCAAACCAACGGCAAAAGCCGGGTCAAGCCGAGCCTTAATAGAAGCTCGAAAGGTTCAAGGTGCAGATCAAGACTTGACCATTGCCATTAGGTAGGGAGGAGCTAGTCCATTTCTTGCTTTGTAGGCGAGCATCATGGTTTTGAATCTGACATGAGCAGCTACAGGAAGGCAGTGAAGTGAGAGAACTTGGGCTGATTGAAGACAAGTTGACCAGGATGTCAGTGTCTCAGGAGGCTCCCATGTCTATAACATTCTGGCTTTTTTACGTCAGTTGTTATAGATAGTTCTGCTGGAGGCATTAGCCACACTTTGATAAATTTCACATTCCTGGTTCTCTATAAGCCCGTTCAGAGCTAATTCCATCTTTCTCTACCTTTTTCCAAGTGAGTGCTTAGCTAACACTGATGGAAGATCATACTGAGACTCCTGACTGCTGAGATTCCTGCACAATGGCCTATACAACTACTATAACAACTACTATAACCTGCTCTAGATTAGCAACCTGCTCTCTATTACTGACTATACTGAAGTTTATATTAGAGGTCTGCATTACTGCAGGACTCCCGCAGGACCCGTCACAATACCTTGCAGTGCGGGACTAAATTTAATCGTTTTTAATGGGAGCGGGCGGACAGTCAGTCCAAACGATGCAGGCCTGGGACCTCATATACATGAAGAAAAATCCCACAAATTAATAAATAGTCTAAAAAATTATAATAATCATGCAATGATTACCCTGCATAATGAACATAAAAACAACTAATCAGTCAGTAAGAAAGTCATAAACTCGGTGGAGAGTCATGTGAGTGTCATTGTGATACAGGAATGATGGAGCCTGTAGACGGTCAGTCAGTTTCACCTGTGCAGAGTGCACACACACACACGCACACACTCTATGTACTCTAAATATCCAAGTTGCAGAAAATATAAAATATATACCAGTTAAAAGAGGAGTCACACCTTTGTTACAGACTTTGCCACAACCGTAACTGGCATCAAATCCCTTCCAACCTGGATATTTCTGTTGATGAGATACATGACGATATTAAACTCAACTTTGTGTGTGAGACCCTGTTTTTCTCCCTGTTGCAGACTGGAGGTCCTCACAATGATAGGAATGCACGTCAGGTCTGTAAAAGCGGGGACAATTTGCTGGTCCTCACAAGAACTGTGACGTTTTCATTACAAACTTTTATTGGAAAATTTAGCAGAAGCATTGACCTTTGACCTTTTATAACACAAGTGAATGGAATGTCCTCATTAGTATAGTATTACCAAAGTGTGTACCAGGTTTACCACGTTGTGGGAACCTAAGTAAGTCTAGGTAATGTCCCCACAACTCACAGAAACAAGTGTGTGTTTGTGTGTGTGTGTTTGTAAATGTATCTCAGTATATACAGTCAGACGTAAAGCACATTGCATTAAGAAAGCATGGCTGTACCTCACAGTAATATCTATACTGCACAGTAAAGAGCCTGTAGTACAAAAATCCCCCAGAGAGAGGATGAAGGAAGTGATGTAGTGGTGCGGTGTATGAAATCAGTCAGTCAGTGGTGACAAATGTTTAGGTGTTAAATTTTCACAGGAATCCAACATTCACATAGAAAATTACTATGTAATGTAATTATGACCATATTAGTGTTTTTCTAAACACATTTTTACACGGAGTAACAGCTTTTAGAACCATAGGCTCTTAGGTAAAGAACCTCTGATACTACATCTCACTTGATTTAAAAACAAGTCTGGGATCCTGAAAGGAATAAATCACCCAAAAATCACATTTACACGAGGTACCATTTACTCAGATATAGCCAATCATCCAACATGTTTGTCTTTTTAATTCTTTTATTATTTTTATTGGAACATTGCTAACAAACTTTTGAAGTCATTAATCATTTTAAAAGTCCAGCAGTTTCAAAATACATCACCAGAACATCTTTCAACCCAATTTACATCCTTAATGAAGGTCTGACAGACTAATATACAGAACCAGTCAAAAGTTTGGACACACCTTCTGGCCATTCAGCGGTTTGTAATTATTTAAAAATGTTCTGCATTGTAGATTAATACTAAAGTCATACAAACTATGAGTAAACACATCTGTAATTATTTAGTAAACAAACAAGTAAACAAACCAGAATATGTTTATATTTGACATTCTTCACAGTAGGCACCTCTTGCTTAGATGCAGCTTTCTTGGCATTTTCTCAGTCAGCTTTATGAGGTAGTCACCTGGAATGGCTTTCAGTTAACAGCTGTGTCTTGTCAAGAGTTCATGACTTGCATTTCTTGCCCCCTTAATGTGTTTGAGACCAGTGTGTCCAAACCTTTAACTGGTACTCTACATGCATTAGGACACAAAATGACTTACTGTGAGCTTCAAACAACAAAAACTTGTGTAGCTGAATGCTGCATCGGCCATCTTAGACAACTCTGGATAAGAAGTACTAGAATCAGTTGTAGTGATCACGTCATAAATATGGAGGTATCTAATGCAACATCAGTCTTCTACCAGCCCTGCTGCTGTCTGAAGTGGTCTCAAGAAGGTTTTATTCATGTTTATAGCTCACAGTAAGACATACTCTGTCCTAAACCACATCCCAAAACCACTTTAGACTAGGATCTGGTTTGAAATGGTCTAAATGTTGCTTCTTTAGTTTAGAATTGAAGTGTCAAGGCTAACAAATGCTAGAACTCAAGTCACGTAAACGGCTCAGTCATTTCTGTAAAACATACATCTCAAGAATTTCTCTCAAATCACTCAGACCACATCCTGATTATCCTGATAGAAAGGTTGATTTGTTCTGAACGTGTGCTGAATGTCACATGGAATGATGACCAAGAATTGGGTCAGATGTGGTTTATCCATTTGATTCATTAGTGCATTTAAATATCATGAAAAGTTCATTTTTGTTCACTACTTAAAAGGTAAAGTGTCATTTTTTACATTCATCAAAGTTATCAAAGTCTGGTCTTCACAACACATGACTGTGAAAGTGTATGATGGCATGAACAAAGGATATTTCTGAGGAGCTCAGAAAAACCAGTTGTTGATGCTCATCAGGCTGGAAAAGGTTACAAAACCATCTCTAAAGAGTTTGGACTCCACCAATCCACAGTCAGACAGATTGTGTACAAATAGAGGGAATTCAAGACCATTGTTACCTCCTCAGGAGTGTCGACCAACACAGATCACTCCAAGAGCAAGGTGTGTAATAGTCAGCGAGGTCACAAAGGACTCCAGAGTAACTTCTAAACAACTGAAGGCCTCTCACACATTGGCTAATGTTAATGTTCATGAGTCCGCCATCAGGAGAACACTGAACCACAATGGTGTGCATGGCAGGGTTGTAAGGAGAAAGTCACTGCTCTCCAAAAAGAACATTACTGCTCGTCTGCAGTTTGCTAAAAATCACGTGGACAAGTCAGAAGACTATCAGAAGAATGTTTTGTGGACGGATGAGATCAAAATAGAACTTTGGAGAAAGGAAAACACTGCATTCCAGCATAAGAACCTTATCTCATCTGTGAAACATGGTGGTGGTGGTATCAGGTTTGGGTCTGTTTTGCTGCATCTGGGCCAGGACGGCTTGTCATCATTTATGGAACAATGACTTGTGAATTATATCAGAGAATCCTAAAGAAAATGTCAGGACATCTGTCCATGAACTTCTCAAGAGAAGGTGGGTCATGCAGCAAGTCTCTCACAAATATGTCATATTGGATCATTTTCCTCAATAAATAAATGAGCAAGTATAATATTTGTGTCTCATTAGTTTAACTGGGTTCTCTTTATCTACTTTTAGGACTTGTGTGAAAATCTGATGATGTTTTAGGTCATATTTATGCAGAAACGTAGAACATTCTAAAGGGTTCACAAACTTTCAAGCACCACTGTATAACTCATACTGATCAATATTAACATAAAAAGGACTTGAAATACATCACTTCACATTTAATGAATATAAAACATGACCTTTTTGAATTAATTTGCGATCAAAAATTAACTTTCTCACAATTTTAAAATTTTTGTGACGACACAAGCATCGCTGTTCACCATATCACCACAAATAATAACATACCTATGTATGTAATGATGGTAATTCTTATTATAATACAGTATTTAATAACTGTTACAGCTGTGAGAGCACAACTACCACCTTTATGTCTCCACTGTCCGAACTGACCCACCACTCAAACACCCAGTTTAAAATTCTGACCGTCACATCTGGCATAACGTGGCCTGTGGCCCAAATTATAGTTTCTATCAGGGCACAGTTTCACAGACTTGATTTTAAAACACGACTTATGATGTAATGCGAACTACCGAAATTAACAAAAATTCACACTTTTTGTCGTGGCTGACTGTAGTGAAGAAATTGCATTGATTTTCTCTGTTCACAGGAAGTCAGACGGTGCCCTAAATGCCATTGTTTAGTATGTGAAAGTGTAATTAAGATCAGGATGTGGTTCAAGTGGGCTCTGAAGAGGTATTTTGTACAGAAATGACTTGACTGTCTGTCTACTGAGTTCTAGCATGTTAGCAACATTAGTCTCAACTCCAGTTCAGTTTTGGATGAACGACTCTGAGGTAAGTGGGCTAATTGTGTAAAAATAATTTGAACCAATCATGTATTGCTTGTATTAGAAGATACGGCACCGGATACATTTGCTAGAGTCTTTTAAGTGAATGCTTGCAGTGGCGCCCTTAAAAAGTGACTCTAGGATGAGTTACCTGCCAAAGCATGATGTCGTATTCTACCTTATGTGGTGTCCATGTTCATATTGAGTCAAAGGAAATTGGCTGAAAGTAGTCATCAAAGATGCTAATGCTTTGTAAGTGTAATCATGTAGGCTGCACGTAGTACATTGTGGAAAACTTTCTACCACTCCCACCCAAGAAAATGATGAGTGAGGGTTTTTTTCTTAATAACCAACCTGCTTCCTTCTTAAGTTCAGAGAAACTCTGACGTATTATCAGTGCTTTCAATCAAGATATACTGTGGTTTTCTTCCAAGACAGAGTATAAGTAAAGCAGTGATATACTTAACCATGACTTGAGGATCAAGCAAGAACGTCTTAACTAATAACACTCATAACAAGAAACGGTAACTGCCTGAAACCATGAAGCCCTTCATATTCTTTCTTCTGACCATTGCAGTGGTATCTCCAACCGGAACAAACAAGAAGCAGCTCCTAAGGAATATCATAGATAACGTGGATGCCATCGTTAAAAAAAAGGTGAGACATTAAGTTAAAACATTGTATTTCAGGACTGGAAGGTACAATCTTGGTGTTTTACTCCCCAATGCTTACAAATTGAATAACTTTACAGGACAGCTCCAAATCTCCATTTTGTCAGCATCAGCAATGGGTAGCAGACGCATTTCCCAACCATCACTGCACGGTAAGATACATCGAAATTTAACCACAACATATGGAACTTAACCTAATTATTCTTAAACATCTCTGACTTTTATGAATTTTTATTCTAGCTCGACAATCTGTGTAAAGCTGGAAAAGTACTGGAGGCATTTAATGCTGAAGACCTTAACCTGGAGCCAAAAGAATGGACACTGCCTAGGATGCTAGAACAGGTAAGATACTGTGATATTTTGGAAGCATCAAGCCATATTATTTGTACCGATGGAATAAAATGCTATCCTTAATTTATGAGCTAAATACTGCACTCACATTATAATGTAACCTTAGAGACCAGTATATTGCTGTTTAAGAAAACCTTTCACTATAGAATAAGGAAGACGTGTGTTAAGTAAGCATCGATAGCCATCAAAGTGTCCCATTATACAAAATGAATGGACAACCATATATTTATGTATACAAAGAAAACATGAGCAATATTTTTGATAATAAAATTATTAGTATTGGCTATTGTAATAAGCTACTCTATTGATGGAAAATTAATGGATATTTACTATGGTTGCTATGTTAAACATTTAGTGTCCCATCATACATCTTTAACATTTGCCAGCCAATCAGTACATTTCTCCAGGGTACAATATACAGGGGTTGGACAATGAAAGTGAAACAGCTGTCATGTTAGTGTGGGAGGTTTCATGGCTAAATTGGACCAGTCTGGTGGCCAATCTTCATTAATGTCACATTGCACCAGTAAGAGCAGAGTGTGAAGGTTCAGTTAGCAGGTAAGAGCACAGTTATATAGTATATTACAATGCACACAACATTATGGTGACATACCAGAGTTCAAAAGAGGACAAATTGTTGCTGCACGTCTTGCTGGCGCATCTGTGACCAAGACAGCAAGTCTTTGTGTCTAAATATTATTGAGCCTCTTTGGGGTGTTTTGGAGGAGCGAGTCAGGAAACGGTTTCCTCCACCAGCATCACGTAGTGACCTGACCACTATCCTGCAAGAAGAATGGCTTAAAATCCCTCTGACCACTGTGCAGGACTTGTGTATGTCATTCCCAAGACGAACTGACCCTGTATTGGCTGCAAAAGGAGGCCCTACAGCTACTAATAAATTATTGTGGTCTAAAACCAGCTGTTTCACTTTCATTGTCTAACCCCTGTAAGTTAATGTAATGTGAATTTTAGACTATTTATGTAGATCCATTCAGTGATGTTCCTATGATGTGCTTGTGACATATGATGGTGATCAAACACCAGTTTTTGACATCCACCACCACAGGAAGCCACTGCTCGCACTATGTATGCATGTATGAGCAAACATTTGTTTATGCATTTGGCAAACACTGCCACCAACTAGACCTCCGGCCTGTGTAATGTGACTAAAAATGAAAATATTCCTGACAGAAGTGTCTGTAAATTGAAGCTGATAAAGTGTGGTGGGTTTCAATGCCGCCTCCCATGTGGTAGACTGGAGTTCAATCCCAAACTTGGGCAAGCACACTGTACCAATGTACTCTCACACCAAGTTGTTCTTGAGCTTAACAGCACTTTATGTTTCAGTTGCAGACCAACACCTGCAAAAAACCTGGAAATCACTTTCAAGTTCGACTTTCCACTCTTCTGCAAGACGTATGGAACTGTACAAAGAGAGAATTCGCTTTACTAGCACACAAACATTCCTCTCACAGAAGCATTAGGATCCATTAAGATGATTATTACTTTTAGATCAACATGTTTATTTATGGAATATCTGTTAATTTATACATTGTTAATAATTTAGTGAAGTATTTAATAAACTATTTAAAACAAACAATGGATTGTGGGCATTATTTCTGAAATGGACAGTAACATTAATTTAGTGTTGTAATACATTCATTTATTCACATAATCACCACATGTGAACATGATGGAACTTGTAAATAATTTAATAAATTAAAGAGTATACAGAGTACAGCACAGTAAATGTAAACATTCTGATGTAAAATAAAAGGTCACATTATTTGAATACAGTGTGCATGTGGTAGCTCATGTAACAAAAGCAGAAAAACAGTTAGCTAGTGTTAAATGGCACTACACAGGGGGGTAAAACAGCATGCAGGTTCTCCAACCAAACCCCTATACCAACAAAATTAGGTTAGTAGCACACGTTACATACTCAGAGTAAAGACTAAAACATAACTGCAAAGTGCGAGTGGTACAAGCATCAAGCATATGATTCATATCTAAAGTGGCTTGCTCAAGATGACAGGCTAATCAGTTAGCGCATCTGTAATATCCTGCCCCCCAAGGCATTCAGGTGTCCCACGCTGCACTGACATCTCTGTGAAAACCAAAGCTTAAGTAACATTTTTGTGTTTTTGTTTACTCTGTAAAAAAACAGGAAATTGGTCTTCTGCTAAATGCATTTTCTCAGTGAATTAAGTGTTTTTTACAAACAAGAGTAAAGAACCACGTGTATTGTTGCATATGTACACAGGATTTTTGTTTCCTTCATCACCTTTAGTGTTTTTAGCCAACACAATAGTCAATATGCTTACATCTTTACACATTTAACATCGATTCATTGCTAAAACAAAGGACCGGCCTGGATTGTTGTCAGAAGCAGAAGAGCTGCTCACTGAAGAAGGGATTCTATCGCTGTCTCCGGCCTAGAAGAACGCTTCCTGCAAAAGAGAAGCAAATGTGAATCCAGACAATTACTTTAGCACGTTAAGATTTCAAATATCTACCATATTTACCATGACTAACACACTGAAAGACTGCATCATTCTAATGTACACTTTTGAATACATTTAGCAGAAATGTACAAGCTTTCGCTTTGTATGCTCTG
>BRDA01002479.1:22630-45855 GCA_036984385.1 Crenuchus spilurus
GTGACTTCTGTTCACTAGTGTTCACTAACAAACCACTGAGGCCTTCACAGAACAGGTGTATTTATACTGAGACTAAACTACACACAGCTGGACTCAACTAATGAAGTGACTTCTGAAGGTAATTGATTGCACTGGATTTTGTTTAGAGGTATCAGAGTACAGGGGGCTGAATACTTTTGCAAGTCACACTTTTTTTTTTATAAAAATTTTGAAAACCGTGTATCACTTTCATTCCACATCACAATTATGTGCTACTTTGTGTCGGTCTACCAAGAAAATCTCAATAAAATACCTTTAAGTTTGTGGTTGTAAGATGACAAAACGTTCAAGGGGTGTGAATACTTTGGCAAGCCACTGTATAGCCACCGCAATTGCACCACAAAACACAATGTTGACACAGCATAGTTATTAAGCTATTATGTTTTATATTAATATTATTTGAGAAATACATATGCACAAACACAGAAATTCATTCAAAAGTACATTAAGGACTACATGCCTAGCCTCCTTCACCTGCATCTTATTTAACTGATGACATAGTCTCCCAGAATTAAGCTTTGAACCACAGGTTGAGATCTGCAGTTCAAACTACAGAGAGTTTGTGAAAATTTGTTGGAACTACAGTTCTGGGGAACTCCTGTGTCACAGGATGTATAATGATGCATCATATTATGAAGGTTACCATGCCTTTGGAAAACACTTGCATTGCAAAGGCATTGTTCCAAATATGTAAGCTGCTGGCTACGCATGTTTTTGGGAAATGTACACCTGGTGTACAGAGCTGGGTTGCAACAGCAAACATGATTATTATAATTAAACAGTAACCTTTATCATGTAGCTCAGATGTCAGAAGCTATAGAGTGATAGCTGACCTGCGGCCAGTCTTAGGCCTCGACTTGCCACCCTTCGATGTCCTGGGCCTCTCCAGCTTCATTAGAGATTGGCGCATGCTCTCCTCAGTGTAGGCCAGGTACACATGAGAGAGGTCCACCTCAAATGGCTTAAACACAACAGAAGTAAACGTGAGTAAAACTGATCTGATGTGACATTTGTAAGGACCACATTACAGGACTGCAATATAGTCCTAAGAGTCACTTACATCCTTTTCCTTCTTGTCTGGTACAGGAGTTTGTTTCCTCATGTTGTTGCCAGTGTAGGCCACACATTTCTAAGGAAAGTAAGCACACCGTTCTCTTATATTCACAGATAGGCAGATAAACGGATGTATTATATATTGCAGACATTCAAAACTTGCTGACATTTTAAACGATCAAAGATATGAAATGGTGAAATGTCAATACAATTTACATTGTGGTCACAGTGCATATCAGTGACTGAGTAGTTATAAAATATTATATACTACCAAATGCAAGTTGGACCTTGTTTTGTCCCTATAGAGGAGTACTGACAATGGAACAGGACTCTAGAGCAGATAAACACAAACCTATTGCCAACATGTGTAATGCCAGGTGTGGGGTAGAGGGGTATAAAGACTCCAAAACACTGAGCTGTTGAGCAGTGTTTTCTGTGCTCCATACAGTACTTTTGGGATGACTTGAGGAATGAGGTGGGGTCCTGATCTCACCATCACTCATCACTGAATTCAATCAAATCCTCACAGCAATACTCAAAATATTAAACTTTCTTCCTTCCAATTACAAATATCACATTTTTGGTATCAGCCCTTAAAAACCATTGCAGTCAACCCCTAGTGCATATGGCTATACATCATAACTGGCTTCATCCACATGCAGTAAAACGATCAACAGTGAGCGACTCACCAGTTGCCATTCACCAATGTCTTCATTCCAGTGTACATAATTCTCAATCATTTCCTAGAAGGATGATAATGGATGGATAGATGAATGTTTAAACTGATTACACACCTGAGTCAGTATCATATTTAATTTATAACCAGCATGTATATTGCAGTACTTTTTACAAATCAATCAGATGGTACATAAATCTCATATTCCGAGCACACGCACCTGGTATTCCTGAGGGATAAAGTTGTCGATGATGAGCATCTGCAGGCGGAGTTCTCTGCTGAGCTGGCGGATGTTCTCCAACAGGCCCTCAATCTCCCTGTGATGCTCCTGTTGCAGGTCTGCCATCTGGAAGAGAAGAAATTATCTTTCACCTCTTGCACAGCAGCTGCCACACAGCCCCAAGAGTAGGACACAAAAATGTGCTTTGTTTTGCTTTCTTTCTGATTTTGTGTTGAACAGACAATATATTACATGTTAAAAATGACCACATTACTGTCTTTTACAACACAAGTGCAAAATTAATGCAGTGGATTTGAGCATATTTAATCTGAGGGGGAGCCAAAAATGATCTGAACTCTTTAGAATTTATTTGCATCAGTTTTCTGATTTTTTTAATAATAGTTTTGTTAATATCCCTGCTTTTGTCCATCCATCTATCAACAAGCTTTTATATTCCATCATTAAAAAATGTTTTGGCTGAGCTGCAAGTCACGAATACAACTGTCTTCACATTTTCATTAGAAGTGAATCTCCATCTTCTTATGGCTTCTTTCAGGGGACCAAATATGTGATAGCTTGATGGGGCAAGATCTGGACTACATTTTTGGAGTGTCAACATTATGGGCCGTGTTGTACAAACTTGCATTTTCATGCAGCAACACAAACACCCTTGGATAGCAAACTGAATTTTGAAACAAATGACAATAAACTAGTACAGAAAGCGTTGATATGCCAACATGCAGCTTAATACATTGGAAACTTGACTTACTTACAATGTACAAATTTTCCCCAGATACAAGCAGTCGCTCGATAAATTTTATGACCTTAAATACACTTAACAAAGCAATTTATTTCTTTACATTTTCTTTTATTATGTATTTATATATTATGTGTAAAGTACATTTTTCTTATTTAAAACACTATTTAAAATTGGGCTGGTTTCTGGGAGTCTGGAAAGGAGTAATAGCATTTCAGTTCATTTTAATGTTGAAATTTAATTTGATTTAATTTAAAAGTTCCACTGTATCACTAAAGTGTGGAGTCACCCTTGTAATATCTATTAATCAGCATGCTCAATAGTTTACAAAATTATGTTGACTGCTGGAAACAGAAAAGTCATTTCAACCCTCTGGAGTCTGAGGGTATTTCAGACACTGATGTAGTCTGACATGCCTTGACATTTTTACAAAATTACACACATCTAAAAATACTTTTCCAAAGTGTTACACAGGCTTTAGTTCAGCACAAACTCAGCAACAACAGTGTTAAACTGTAAGAGTGTCTTAAATCTATATTCTGATTAAATCTGCTCTAAACTTAGACTTTCCAAAAACCTGTTTTCAGATGTGCTGATATATTGTGAAAAAACACTCTAAACATTTCTAGCCAAGACTTTTGAGCTCAGAACTGAATAAACAGAGGTGTTGGCTACACACTGCTCATTACAGTTTTTAGAAATCGTATGTGGTCTAAAGCTTAAGAATTGTGAGTTGACACTGTTTGACTCATTCAGTGGCTCCTAGATTGAATATTTATGAGATACATGTGAGGTGTTTTGTTGTTTTTCACTCGTCTTTGTTAACATTCACATTCCACAGATTCCACGGCCAACATTCCACCAATGGTATCTCCGGAATTACCATGTCATTATCATATGAATGGAACATTTGGTGGGAAAATATGTGCAGCTGTCTGACTCACTCTGATAAACATGTTTAGTTAAGCTCCTCTCACAAATATTTACAATTATATTTAAATTCAATCTATACATATTTGAATAGTACACCTTTTAAGATTTCCGGGGTATGTTTAGTTTTGACATTTATACAAACGTTTCTGCAGAATTTTGTTAATATGTTGCCAGCAGAAGGGTTAAAGTTCAGATTTAAATTTACAGATGGAGCAGAAATACCTTACGGTGTTTGCTGTATGTCATTAGTGTGTGTTTGTGTGTGTACATACACATACATAAAACCCAGGTGTTGTATTCTTTCATAAACAGACCACAGACATGCATCTAAGAAAGTATTAATTTAGTAAGAAGTCTGGCATATGATTTAATGTCAAAAGACCAGTTGAGATAAAGCAGATAGAAATCAAAGACTACTTCTAACAACTGTTCTATCAGAAATGCATGTATACTTTCAAGATTTCAAGAAAACATGCAACACAAAAATGTACGACATGGAACCATTTTAACATACCTCTGACTTTGCTGCCATCAGCATGGTCCAAACTTTCTTTAATTTCTTGGTCTTTCCTTGGGCCTCCTCCTGCAAACTGGTATATTTCTCCTCAATATCCAAGCGCTCTTGCTATTTTGAGGCAAATTGGAAACACAAACAGCAGGTTCATTAAGCTGCAATATTGCAGGTCAAAGCTGATGTTCATTCAGTATTAGCATCAGATGCCCAACCCAGATCTACGCAAAGAGTATGCAAATTAAATCGGCCATAACTATCTGGACTATGTCTGTTCAGATTGGAAATTCAGTCATCAATGTTTATACATTTCCTGTTTGTATCTGTACAACAACAAAAAAACATTGTTTTCTTTTAAATATGCATCTCCTAGCTTGATGGAGAAAGTTATTGTGACCTAAAATGTTAATGTGACATAACCTGATACTACTGGCCTGCCTTCATTTCATTACACATTTATGAAGGTCATTCTAGTGAGTTCACCGTTACAAAATGAAGCCAATACCTCTTTCTCCTCCAGTTCTTTGCGTAGCTGTTCAGCTCTCTTCCGTCGCTCCTCCAGTTCGTTGTTGGACTCTTCTAGAAGCCTCTCCTGCTCTTCTGCCTTGGCCAGCAAGTCAACTCCTCCAACTATAACCTTTTTCTCCAGCGCAGACAGCTTCTCCAGTAGCAAGTGGTGTTCCTGCCTACATTCAACAGCAGAAATAATTAGGACACAGCCAACAAAGCAAGGATGAAGCACAAACTAATACGCTTTTCTATGTTCTTGCCAACATAGAGTGAATGAATCATCATCTAAAGTGACAGTAAAACCCAAGTATGGCCAAATTCTAAAAACCTGGTTTTCAGTTTTCCATCAATATTGGATTGTAATGTCATTTATTTCAATGTTAAACCAATCACAGTAATTATTGAGAAGACTCTGAGTTCTCCTGACTCACTGGGCTTTGAGTAGGTCTTTTTCCCTCTTCTCCAGCTCTGCGCGTGCTTTGTTCCGTTCCTCCTCCTCCATGTCTAGCTTAGCTTCCAGGGCCTTGCGTTCTTCTTCGATCTTTGCCTGCATCTCCACCATCTTGTCTGGTGACACCTTCTTCTTTCCTGTCACCACGATCAATTCAACTTGGTCAAATTCAATGTAATTTTAAGGCAGATGCTAACGTAACTACAGCTGTTAACATATCACTCTATAACTAAATGTGTAACTTGCACTGTTAATGTGACCTGTTTTGTCCATTTTCTTTTACAAACAAACAACATTTTCCATAAAACTTTAGTTACTATATATATATATATATTCTCCTAGAGACCATTTTTACAAAGAAAGCTGCTGAAAATGATTTGTAATACTGACAATGGACATCCCTGCAATGGAAAAACTTTAGATCGTTCTGCTATAGTGCTTTATAAGCCTTTTGATTTAGAAGAGATCACATTTACAGAGCATTTGTTTAAAATGAGATAGGAGGTTGGGCTGCTAAAGAGACTTTCACACCAACCTCTTTGATCTTGAATTTAGGCAGAAAAGCAATTCAGATGGTCGTCACATTGCATTGGAGGAGAAGAGAAACAGAATGACATGTCATATTATAAAAATCATTTTAAAAAGATGATGTGGGGAGGGGAGGGGGGTTAGATTGAGATATTAAAATATGAACAAACAAAAATAGAGAGTTAACAGGAAAGGCAAGTGCAGACATAAGAGGAAAGTCAGAGAGAGGCTGTGTATGAAGTGTAACATGGAAACATCTGCATGCCAGCAAGTGACGTTTTAGTGGTTTTTGTTTTTTTTCAGGTCTCAGCTATAGGGTCCGGGCCTGGTACTTGTTTTAGGTATTTGCCATTAAAGTGTAGATGTGGTCAATAACTCATTTTCATCTTCTAAGTCTTACTCATAGTTTAATAGAAGTTGTGATTAAGATTTTGCATGCAACAACAAGCCGCAGAGCAAGCAGAAGTGATGGACACGATAGTAGTGGAGGAATGTCATCAGGCTTTGATATGTTATTTGCATAAAAGACCGGAAACAAATTGGGTTTAGTATGCATAAGCTTAGTCATATCAATCTTAGATCAGGTTTTAAATCAGCATATACACATCATTCTAAGGGCGTTTGCACATTCAAGTCTTTTTCCAGACCCAGGATCGCTTGCTGTGCAAGTTCAGTACATTTTGTCAAGTATGAAAGTGGTTTTCGAGCCCATGAATGGACCACAGAATACATCTCTTGTTCGCCTGAAATCAGCGGTGGGGTCTTTGCTTCAAGTGACATTATCGCTTCAACTTATTGCGTCATTTCCTTTTACGTTTCTGACTGCTGCCCGTAGTTTGTAAAGTGTTTCCTGCATCATTGGTTCTAGTCAGGCCTTATCAGTGATTTCTGACTGATTGACCATGATAAAGAATTGACGGTCTGCCATGTGAAAGCCAACGCGAGTGTTTTTAAGTAAATAAAGGCTTACTAGATTGATAAATCCATACCTTCAACATACACATCTCCTGCACAACACTGTAGAGCATATTTACAGAAAAAGCAATGCTTCTACAGTCAACAGCATGCATGAATTCTGATATGTTAGAATACTTTATACAAGATGCATGAATAAAACATTCTCACACTAGAATGTTTGCAGGTGCTCCTGCATCATGAAATGCCATATACATAAAAAGACCTGTTCTTCACCACATGAATGTTTGTATCAACGGAAAACAAAAATAAACGAATGAAAATTGCACCTAACATTTTGCAAACCTGAGTAGAGAAAACTGATATACAGAACTGCGCAAACAATCCACAGTTTGGAAGGAATTTTGCTGTGTTAACACAAGTGATAATGAGCCCCACCCCCAAACACCGAGAGTCAGTCCTGGATGTGGATTGTGGAAATGTTCAGAACAAGCATGAAAACGCCCTTAGGGCCCCGACATACCAAGATTGTTGACCACTGGTCACTATCAAACTGTTGGTGAACATCAACATAGTTTGTCAAGTGTTTCCCACACCACTGGCTATCAGCAGTCATTAGCAATGCTTTTTTGAACATGTTAAAGCAATGACAGTAAGCCATATACAGGAGTTAGACAGTGAAAGTGAAACACCTGTCAGGTTAGTGAGGGAGGTTTCATGGCTAAATTGGACCAGTCTGGTGGCCAATCTTCATTAATGTCACATTGCACCAGTAAGAGCAGAGTGTGAAGGTTCAGTTAGCAGGTAAGAGCACAGTTATATAGTATATTACAATGCACACAACATTATGGTGACATACCAGAGTTCAAAAGAGGACAAATTGTTGCTGCACGTCTTGCTGGCGCATCTGTGACCAAGACAGCAAGTCTTTGTGTCTAAATATTATTGAGCCACTTTGGGGTGTTTTGGAGGAGTGAGTCAGGAAACGGTTTCCTCCACCAGCATCACGTAGTGACCTGACCACTATCCTGCAAGAAGAATGGCTTAAAATCCCTCTGACCACTGTGCAGGACTTGTATATGTCATTCCCAAGAGGAATTGACGCTGTATTGGCCACAAAGGAGGCCCAACACCTACTAATAAATTATTGTGGTCTAAAACCAGCTGTTTCAGTTTCATTGTCTAACCCCTGTATATATTATATATATAAATGAATGGTATTTAAATGTCTATCAAATTAATATGGCTACATTAACACTCACTTGTTACTGCTAATGCATATAGGAGTTTCCCATATGTTGGCACCAATCTGATGGTGGGCTTTCATATTCTTGCAGGAGGTGAAGCTTAAATGTGGATATTTCAAACTAGACAATTCTTTACTTTGCATGGTGCAGTTTTGCAGTGAGTAATTAGTATTAAAAACATCAGATTTAAGCTTAAGTACAAAAGCTCATTAACTGATGAGACAGTTGGCACTAGTTGCTCATCGTTGGCTTGGTGTATCAGGGCCTTTAGTTACACAAATGCCAATTCTCTTACAAACGTTTAATTTAATTACTAATTGTACATTTAAGGGTTAAAACAACTATTCATTCCATATTTAATGCATTGCATAAAAGCTATGAAAGGTTTGCCAGGTTTTTGTAACATTTCATACTATGTCCACATTTAATGTGACCTATACATTTTGCAACTCAATTGAAACATAAACTTCTTTAAAGGTGAAAAATAAAAACCTACAACAGTGTGGTTGCACAAGTGTATACACCTTCTAATATGTGGTTATGTTCAGAATTAATCAATCATACTCAGGTTAAATAGTATCATGTACACACCTGGCATCAATTGCAAAGTTAGACTCTAGTACGATTTTCCTGACATTTGCGCATGTGATCTCACTATTCACTTAGTTATATCAAAGTGAATGCGTTGTTGAAAGGTATCAGTCAGGAGAAGGTTACAAAAAAATTAAAAAATCCATTAGATATACCATGGAATACAGTGAAGACAATCATCGACAAGTGAATAAAATATGGCTCAACAGTGATATTACTAAAAACTGGACTAAAATTGATGAACAAACAAAGAAAAACTGGCATGGGAAGCTGCCAAGAGACCTACAGCAACCTTAAATGAGTTGCATGAAGTTCTGGCAAGTACAGGTTGTGTAATACATGTGACAGTCTCCTGTATTCTTCATATGTCTCAACTGTGGGGTAGGGTGGCAAGACGGAAGCCTTTTCTTTAAATTAACAACATCCACCACTGGCTACCTTTTGCCAACACCTATATCAAGTTTGCCTACATCAACAAAAAAAAGATGGCTTAACCAAAAGAAGATCAAGGTTTGGCAATGGCCCAGGTCTGAGTCCAACTGAAATTCTGTGGGAAGATTGGAGCACAGACTGTCAGTTTAAGATGTGTCATGCTGTGGGCGCTGATGCAATGATCAAATCCCATCGAATCAATCGAATCACAGCCGGGGCTCGAATGAGCAAAACTGGCCGTGCTCTCTCTGGCTTGATACATGGTGCTCTCGCCCAATCACTATTACTGTGCTAGTCTTCACCCTCCTAGATTCAGGGACACTGCAAGTGATTGGGACAGTTCTAGCGGATGGGTGAGTCGATTTGCTACCATTACATTGGGGGAAAATTGTATTTTAAAAAATGATGTGCCATGCTGATAATCAAAAAGACTGAATGGCGTCATAATGGGTTATGGGTGTGCATAAAATGTAAATATTTCAGTTTGTTTTCAATTGGATTGTATAGATTATAAGTCACATTACACATGGAAAAAGTTATTTTCATCTTGGTCTCATTTTTACATAAAAACTGGCATTTTAACAGGATGTAGACTTTGTATATCTGTTCTACCTTAATGTAATATAAAATGAGTTTAGGATACAATGCTGACCTAGGCATTTTTGGACAGAATTGATTATGCTACATACCTGCGTCACAGTAAGTTCCCTTCACACTACAATGGATGTGGGTATCCACAAAGTGCTTCTGTTATTGCACACATGACAAAGCCTGTGGTGTGAGATTGTGGTCATAATGCGACTCTCATGTACATTCTCAGACAATTTGTTCTTCAGAAAGCTGCTAAAGCAGTGTGGAGTGAAGGACAGCAGGTTTTAAGGTTGTATTTGGAGGGAAAAGATTAGGGTTAAGTCTTGTGGAGGAAAGAGAGTGGGTGGGCTTGTTACTGAAACACTGATCCCACTCACTAGTCTGAGTTTTCCCCTCAGAGGTTTGCACTACAGAGCAGGTAGAATCTGAACTACAGCTGCTGCCACTTTCTGCAACAGAGAGAAAAAGAAGCTGCAAAAGCAGAGGCAAAGGACACAGTAAGGGCAGAGAAAGAGAATGAAAGACAGAGCCCAGAATAGAAGCAGGACCAGGGTGCCCATAGAAACCGTTAATGACTGAAAGGATGTGGCCTACTCTATGAATTACACCGACACACAGCAGTTTCAGTGGTAGAGCACTTAGAAGCATGAACTTGTGGGTGCTCAATACACTGTCTTTTATCTCTTTTAATCTTGGTCGGCAAAAGGCCATATCAAAGCTGCAACATCTGTAAAGAGGTAGCAATTCACTTTCATTTTTACCGTAACTGAGAGAAAATGACACCTTTGTTAACCCTTGTGTGGTGCTCATGTTACTGTTACTCAGCCAGTGTTTGCAGACATTGTTTAACATATTTATTTAACATAATTTGTGTAAAAATAGCAGATGTTTACCTTATCCCAATGACGAGCAATAAAGACATAAATGGTTAGTGTTTACTATTTATCTACATCAGATCATATTTATAAACAACAGTGTTTTCCGCTTTTGTGATGAAACATTAAATTAATTTCAGGTTAGAGCTGGAAAACATGTTTACTTTGAACAAACCTAAATGGAACAATGTTAAGAAATTTAACACAGTTTAAGAAACACCAGCGCCACTGAACAGATACTGTATCTATAACAGTCTACACAATACATTAGTCCTATTTAATTCTTTCATGTAGAGGTAAAAGTATCAGACCCAGCTGATCACAACACACACAATTAACATTGTTGTTATGTAAGCATGGGACTGTGAAAGCTAATGACATTGGAAAAGTAAGTTAGCTTAAATAATTGCAACCTGATGATTATGTACTAATTGTGACAGGCCAAAAATACCCCCCTTATGCTTCGTTTAGGCATAAATCTATTTACAGCTAGTATTCTGGCTGTACTAGTTTCAGAAAATTCTCTATTCAGGAAATGTAAAAACAACCATTTAAATACTACTCACTTACTTACAAAAGGACACTATAACCATGATGGAAAGAATGTGAGGCATTGCACTAGAATCAAAATTAAAGCTTTTTTTTATCATTTATCAGCTGTCATTAACCGCATTAGGCGAAGTGCAGGAAGTCACTTTGAGAAACCCCCTTAAAATGTCAATGGTCTGAGTAATAGTGTATGTGTGAAACCTCACCTATGGCAAACTTTAAACCACAATCAGCATCACAACACAATCAACTCTATGCTGAACTGTGTGCTTCTCAGAGATGAACTCTAACCTCGTCTTTTTCTGGGCCTTTCTCCACCGTCTCCAGCCTCATCCTCCCCTTCATCCATCTCTTCAGAACCGCTGGCCTCTGACCCTGAGATTTCCTCTCCTACACAAAACCGGAGATCAAACATTAAGAGCCACACAATGAACACCGAACACTTTAAAGCTTAGGATATATAACTACGTGGACAGTTTTATATACTTTTGTACATTCCACAAGCAAAAATAGATGCTGTTCTAGATTGCTTAGTATTTATTATTTACTCTTTCTTCCCCTAAACATGTGATTTTCAATCTCATTAACTGTACAGTTCACAATGTTAGTTGTCTGTCTGTGTATGCTGATAATAGGCAAATATAAAAAAACTCTCAAAATAAGCACATTTGACACGAGTACTGATTAAAAACATTTGATGTGTCATTCCAATGTACCTTCTTCCAGCTTTCGCTTAAGCTCCTCGATTTCCTTCTGAAACTGGCGTAACAGTGCATCTTTTGGGTCCTCATTTATTCTAGCCTTATTCTTGATGTTCTTTGCACGGTTGGCATAACGCAAAGTGCTGATGGTCTCATCATAGTTGTAGTCTGCTGGCCCAATATTTGCACACTAAAGGAGAAGCAATAATTCAAAGTAAGCTGCACCACAGAGGTGACTTCACATGGCACAGTTCTGATTAAGCAGTAAAGATCAATACGGAAATCACTAGCTAGGCAGCAACAGAATATTTTCAGATTTAAAAAATAATCACATAAATAATGTATGAGAACTAGCAATCCAGACCACTGAGAATCTGAATTCCATGCAAGCCCATACCATCATAGTCTTAGAGTTTCCTCCCAGAGAGTCCTGCAATAGGCGGGTGAGTTTGGAGTTCCTGTAGGGAACGTGTGTGCTTTTCCCATCAACCAAAGCGGAGATGACATTGCCCAGGGTGGACAGAGACAGGTTGATCTTTGTGGCTTCTTTAAGACGTTGTCCAGTAGCACCTGTCTTTCCCTGCCGCTCAGACCCCTAAGCAGCCACAAATGAAAACAAAAAAAAAAAACATGACCTTACTTTAGTTTGATTAAAAAAAACTACCTTAATCAACAGTGCTCAGCTTTGGGATTTCGACTGCATACCGCAAGGTCCACCAGGTGCAGTTTGCCCATGCGCACATGCTGGTTTCCATCAACGCCCTTCTCACTGCACTCAATGGTGATGGTGAAGATGGCATGGGAGCGAGAGCTGTGTTCATTCATATTCGTAGCACCTACAGAACCTGCAAACAAAAAATGAAAAATAAAATTATTACCAAGTAGGGCTGCCACAAACGATTATTTTTATAGTTGACTAATCACCGATTATTTTTGCGATTAGTCGACTAATCGGATCATACATTAATTGGGTATAAAACATACATCTTATTGCACTAGAATGCAGCTGTTATTATATAACCGTCATTAGATTTCAGCTATATGCTAACTAAAAATAAAAACAATTAAGACCATAGTTCATTAAACCTTTAATTAAATATGCAGCTTGTTGCAACAAACAATTATTTAACATAAAGCATAAAGTGTAAACATAGCATTGAAACATAATGTTAGCATTAGCATTCCTATTCAAACACATGACTGTTATAACGTTACAGAAAACACATGAATGTGTGCTAAGGCTGATGAATCAAATCGTCATCACTAATGTTCACTTTTACAGCTATAAATATGAGTAAGCAGCAAGTTAACTCTCTGTTTACGCTCTGTTTAGCAGCTAACTAGCAATTTAGATTACCGAGATAACGGTCCCTCTTCATCATTGTCACAATCAGCCACAACAGGCTTCCTTTTCAGGTGCTCGTGCATCGCAGTTGTGCTGCCGTGGAAGGCACGTTCTGCCTTGCAGATATTACATTGCACACGTTTCTCTTTCATTTTCTTAAAATGATCTTGGCCCACTCTTTTGAGCTCCGTCGCCGGGTACTCTTTTGATCCTGTCTGTATATAACGTCCTGTGACGTCATCCACGGGCTACCCCGGTTATCACTACTGCGCATGTGCGTCAAGGACAGAAAGGAAGACGCAGCAGTAAAAGGTGAGTACGCAGCAGTTTGGAGAGAAAACGAAAGTAAAAACAAAAACGACGCATCGACTATTAAATTAGTTGTCGACTATTTTAATAGTCGACATAATCGTGACTAGTCGACTAATCGTGGCAGCCCTATTACCAAGTGATTACAAATCTCCTCTATGTTCTGCATTTAATGATTTTCATCTATAGAACATCACCTTCTGATGCCTGAGAGACATTCAGAAATGTAGTTTTAGTTTTATTTAAAGCCATCCCATAACACAGGGTTCTATTTAGAAATAAAAAAAATAAGCTACAGCCACTATTTAATGAATAATTATCTAAAAAGCAAAAATTTATGGCAATGGTCACACAAAAAACTAACTTACGGTTCTTGTGGCCAAGGGTCATAATTCTGTCCATGTCATCTGCATTGTTCACAACATAGCCAGAAAGGTCCTTGATGTAGACTCCCACATCTGGCCTTTCTTTCACCTGTCGGATTTACAAATACATGCGATCATTAACATCTTCGATACCTCTGAACAAAATACATTTATTATGACAGGAAACGTTGAGCTAATGAAAGTTGATAAGTTGATGAGTAAGAGTAAAACGCTGATCAACATGTTATCAATTCATCAAGAGGTTACCACAGTAAATTATCAGTGAATCAGTTCTTGGAATGAGTCATAGTAACCGATGGAAAGCTTAAAAAGAAATTAAAAGAAAAAAAAATACAGATTAAAATGATCATCACTGTGCTTGTAAAACTTATCTATGCTTAAAGCAACATCTGCTTAGTCAACAGGCACTATTGAAAACCTCAAAGAGGAGTAAACATCCTACAATGTTAAAACACCATGCTTTAAAAATATACAAAACATTATTTAACACAAAAATCTATGGCTTTATTTAAGATTTCGGACATATGGAAGTTTGCACTTTGAAACTTCTTTGGATTTTCTATACCAGATTTATTAGCCATGTGGATTAATATGTTTTTAGCTCTGACAGTATATTTAAAAGGACCATAAGCTACACATCTGCAAAAATCGGAAGCAGACAAGATCTGTTCATTTGCATCAGTGATGTGGTTTTAAAAACTGAATGTGACTGAAAGAAGTCATGGCCAATACATTTGTATGTTTTTATGTAACTGCAAATAGTCAAATAAAGTTTGTGCAGATAATATTTGAGAACAATGAGACACTCCTGGCTACAGCTGCTAACACACAGTAATGACTGTTGTATTCTTTAGCCTTCCTAGCTGTAAACGCTGGAGTTAAGACAAATGTAGAGATGCCCGTTTCAGCACAATTCTACAGGAACAGCACATTATTCTGGCTCTATTAGCACAACTGAGCGGCTATTACACAGACACCATTCATTATACTCAGATTGCGTCTAAAAGATGTTATCCTACTTTCAATCTGACCAATTTATTTGATGAGAGCTGTTCAAGCTCAAAGTGAAAAGCTTAAACAATAGATATTTTTAACTGACCAGCACTCAATCAAACACTTTCAGTATCTGTCTGACAACACTGTGGAGCTGTGCTGTGACCCTTTGATGGGTCGCAAGGCAAGAAAAATGGGTCACACAAAAAAAAAAGAAAAACAAAATGAACATACACATAAACACCCCATTGTGAGGACATTGTGTTACAACATCAACCGAAGAAAGCCTGGTTAGCTAAGCTGAAATTAGCCTAGCCACATAAAAAGAGAGTCTGAGACAGCAGTTACAGAAACCACAGAACAAGCAGGGGGAAGCACAAAAGAAGATGTCAGTGGGCAGCAAGCTAGTAATGTTGCTTGTGAAACAGTAAATAAAAAAAATTGTAAGCTAAGTTCTGTAAGGATTTTATTTAATTATTTTTTTTAAGTTTGTTGACCATTCCAGTGCTAATCAAGATGCTAGGTCAGATGCCCATCTTGTGTGTAAAAGTTGACAAGAACGCTGGAGAGCCAGCAGATAAACGCTGTCATTTTTATTTAAAAGAAATCTTAAGAGATGCAAATGTGTTCAGATCTCCAGGTCACACAGAGCAGACAGGCCCATCCTGTGTCACCTTAAAATTCATAGATAAAATATGGGTCACCTATAAAGCCTTAAAAAACCCAGGCCGAGAGCACAACAAATATGGTGACCTAAGAGTAGCAGGATGTCCCCCATTTTCATAATGAATAAAACATGAAAACATCATATTATAACAGTGTAAGGTATTCACATCATTAAGGTTCAATTCTCTTACCAGGGTTCATTTAAAGTACAAGGATATTGCAAAATGTTTCTGTTTCTCACCTCCAATCTCTGCATCTGGTCCTTTCCTAACAAGTCCCTCACTTCTTCATTGTAGATTTCCAAGTATGAAACTCTAACTAAGAACCTGTAACCCAAAAAAAAATTGGGGGTTAGCATCTTTGTTGCATTCATTTGTTTTTGTTTTGGGTAGTGTGTAATGTGACTTATTATAAACACATTTTAGAGCTCATACTGTGGACGACAACACTATTTGGTATAAATGTGATACACTAATCAGTCACTTACATTTACAGCATTTGGCAGATACTCTGATCCAGAGCGACATACAACAGTGCTTTGATTCCGTTAAAAGAATAAATTAAAGCCATCTCCCGTTTTCTACACTAATTGTCTATTTTATCAGCTCTATATAGGTGCACTTTGCAGTTCTACAGACTGTACTTAGCCACCTTTCACCCTGTTCTTCAAAGATCAGGACCACCACAGAGCAGGTATTATTTGGGTGGTGGATCACACTCAGCACTGAACTAATACTGACATAGTGGCGGTGTGTTAAGTGTGTGTTGTGCTGGTACTGGTGGATTTGAAAAGAGCTGCTGGAGTTTGTACGCACTTCAGTGTCACTGTTAAGACAGTGCACCAACCAAAAACGTCAGCCAACAGCATCCTGTGGGTAGCATCCCATATTCACTGATGAAAGGATGACCAAAACAAAGTATGCAGCATTAGATGAGCTACTGATTACATCTACAAGGTGTATTAGAGTGGGTAGTGAATGGACACAGTGCTTAAAATCTCCAGCTGCTCTGCTGTGTTTAATCTAGGGATGCACCGATACAGATACCAGCATCGGGTATCTGTCCGACACCATGTGCGTGTACTTGTACTCGTATTCATAAAAGTGCTCCGATACTACAGGATTCGATACCAGCATGATGGGAGCTTCGTTTCCTTCTAACAGACAGTATTAGTTTGCGCCACAAAATAAATTAATTAATTAAATAAAAAAATAAAATAAAAAAAAGAAGACGACTACGTACGGTAGCCGAGCTGAACAAGCCACTTAACGGCAGCGTGACTTTAACCAGCCCGGTAGTAGAGAAGGAGCAGCTATGTCAGCGGTGTGGAGGTATTTCCAGGTGAATGAAGGTGACAAAAGCAGTGTTAATTTCGTTAACGATAATTATGACAAAAAATATTCGTTGACGACCATTTTTTTTACGACGAAAATGAGACGAAAACTAAATAAAAACTAATATTTTAAAACGAAAACTATGACAAAGTATTAGACTTTACGTCGGCGAATAAAAACGAAACGAAAATGTCACAGAATGACTAAAATGTTTTTGTCCAGTAATCCGCTTTTTAAAGTAAACCTGCCGCACGTCTGACTTTCTCAAAGCACGTTAAACTCCACAGTCACAGTCACACTGCTGAAGCTTAACAACACAACGTGCTGAAGTCACAGCTGCAGCTTCGACGTAAAAGAAGAAGCGATTTATGGAGTAATTTCACTTTCGCTGCCACACAAAACAAAACAAAGCAAAGTTTGTGGATGTAAAATAACTGGGAAAAGCACTACTAACCTTGAGAGGTCCTCAGTTCTCACCACCACGAGCTTTACAAAAAGGTAAGCTAACGTAATGTAGCTAGCTAGTTCGCTAACGGTGATGATTATGTATATCTGATATGTTTCATTTTTAAATGTTTCAGTGTATAAAGAGGAAATGTGTAATCTGTTATCATTATCTTAGGTGTTTAGATTAAATAGATCACAAACAGATCTAACTGGAGCCATAAGACACACATACAGCCTCCGTTTAATTTTAATTGTAAGTGTTGATATTTATTAGTACTCATATTGGTACTTGGTATAGGCAAGTACTTAAATGTAAGTACTTGTACTCGTACTTGGTTTGAAAAAATGTGGTATCGGTGCATCCCTAGTTTAATCAACTCGAACCAGAGCAACACACACTAGCACACCCACCTCATTAGTGTCACTACAGTGCTGAGAATGATCCACCACCCATCATCCAATTGTATCAACCAATATAACTGCTTTAGGGGTGAACTTTGACAGTTGCATGATATAAACCAAATAGTTAATTACAACTATGTATATGATGACTAATTGACAGCAAATATTACATGATTGTGACGGGCTTACCTGATACATATATGGTTTAAATATGAATGGTAGAACAAGAAAAAATGAGTCTTGTCATCAAACCTGAAAGGGAGGCATTAATTCTGGGCTCACCTAGTGTCTCCCTCTGCTTTAGCAATGTGGCCAAAGATGTGAGCAAACGAATTTGGTATGATCCCTCGAAGCTCAGGCACCGCTCTCACTCCCTCCATGGTGAAGGTCTTTCCCGTGCCTGTTTGACCATAAGCAAATATGGTTCCTGGGGAAAAATGCAATACATGTTACTAGCAGTGCTACAGTGTGTGTCACATAATTCCACATTAAGCTGAGAATATACCGCACATCTGTGTGTGTTTACTCCTCTCCAATTCCAATTATTTAACAGTTGAATTGGCCCATATTTATTAAGCTTTTCATGTTGTGGCAAAACGAACATACTAGCACAGCATTTTACAACCATGTGAGGTGTGACAGAAAAAAAAAATCACATTACCCAGAAAAATATATTAAAAATGTATACATATGATACGACTTGATCACAAGCTGCACACCCATCCCCAATCTCCCCCTCACCCCAATCAAACAAGTCGCACTCCACCTAGGTGTGCCATGAAATCATTTTCCATTTAAAAATGTGTCATGACAAAGAAAAAAGGTTGGGAATAACTGTACTCGTTCATTTGCATTATTTATCACTAAAAGTTCCAGTACACATAATATTATTTGTTTTTTATAGGCTGAATGTGCATTTACTATTTTTAAATGCTAATTAAATGAAATTAATTAAAACACAGTGCTACATCGATAATAAAAAGCATGTGACTTATGATGTTTGTCACAAAACTGCAACAAATGTATGTCAAATTAAAAAGAAAAATTGCCCAACTCCCGAATTCCAAAACCTGCCCATTTTTGGTATCTTCCGATTCCAATTTTGTCTCCCTTTAAAGAACTAGAGAAGGCCCGGACCTTATATTGGGAATCAAATTTCTGCCAACATCAGCAGGAATGCTGGATCAGATATGGGGTAGGGAAAAATATTGTCACTGTGTAATTCATTGGCTGTGTATTCCTTACTGTAACATAGTTCAGTGTTTGAATAGTTTCAGTATGACTGATTAGTTTGGGATGCTCATCTTTAGTACTTCAAATTAACATTTCTCTTGGTAGTTTTATACAAACAATATTTGAATGAGCCTCAATACAAGGTTTCAAGGTCAGTGTAAAAAAAGAAAATGGTATCATGCCACCTCTGTCCTAAGGCAATACTTACCATTGTATCCCTCTAATACTGAATCAATAATTGGCCGGGCTGTTAAATTGTATACGTCCAGCTGATTGCTGTCAGGGCCGAATACTGTGTCGAATGTGAATGTCTTTGGTAGCTCGTGGGGTGTCTCGTGCTTGTTCACAGTGATGGTTCCTCGCATTTCGTCCACAGTGACAGACTGTTTGTGTCCCATCATTTTTTCTTTTTGGTTGAGGGGTCGACATCGCACCACCACCTTGACATTATCGCTGACCTCTGCCTTTTCTGATTTATCAAGTCTGTTGCTCTGTAACAACAATGGTCACAGAATTGGTTACAAGATCAGTTAAAACAATAGCTATAGAAGAAAGCAGCATCAGTCTCTGTATTGTTTGCTTACTATTATGTGAAACTAAATAAAAATAATGCATTAAGCTCAATCTTCTAGGAAACATCAGTGCTCACCCGAACCCTTACATGACTCGCTGAATGTAACTGAACAACTCTCCAAGCAAACATTGTGACAATGGTCTTACAATGTAGTGTTTGTTTCCCACTATGTTAACATTTATGATGATGTTTGACAACATTCTAGGAGATTTTGATGTTATATAGACAGGAAAAGCAACCTGTAGCACACTGTAAAAAAAAAAAAAATTAAAATAAACACCAGACAGTGAAGTAATTTCAGCAATGTTGTAACACTGCAAAAATGTAGAAAATACCGCGACAACTGTTATCAAGTTCACTTTTTCCCACGCACTTACTAGATAATAATCCTGACACAAAAAAAAATTGACTGAGTTGTCACTGGGGTAGAACCTAAACGTTTATGTTTTCAGTATCTTTATTTAGAGAATACAACTGTAGCAGATTCTGCTGCAAATAATTTATTAAAAGTTGAATTGACTCCACTCATCTTGTCCTAACTCCAGACTGTTAAATGTGTTACTGTTTAAAGAAGTTAAGTTATGAAAAGATACAAAAGCGCTCTTTTCTCCTTGAAACATGAACCTTCAAGATAAACAATTGGACTGTAAGAACCATGTTGTACTATAAGGGGTACATTTACACTGCTGGACTACAATGTGCCAGTGATGTACTTTTACTGAAACTGTATGGTATAATAGATGTCACACAACTTAAGAGTCTAAATAATAAAATGTTTTTTTTAACAGACTAACATAACATTCTTATCTAGACGTATCATACATTACATTTCATCTTACCATATAGCTGCACTTTGTAGTTCAACAATTACAGACTGTAGTCCATCTGTTTCTCTGAAAGCTTTGTTAGCCTCCTTTCGCCAAGACATTTAATGGTCAACACCAACACAAGACCACCAAAGAGAAGGTATTTTTTGGGTGATGGATTATTCTCAGCACTGCATTGACACTGATGCAGTTGTGTAACAACGCAATCGGATCAGATAGAGCAGAGTTGCTGGAAATTTTAAGCACTAGCTCACAGTTAGCTTAATGTTCATTCGATTAAATACACCTGCATCATAGATAGTTTTGGTGCACTATTTTCACTCCAGTAGTGACACAGCTCTGCTGTGTCTGATCTACTCATATCAGTGCAACGTACACCAACATGCCACCACCATGTCAGTGTCACTGCAGTGCTGAGAATGATTCACCACCCAAATTAAACCTGTAGTGTGGGGCCTTGATCATTGAAAAACAGGGTTAAAGGAGGCTAACAACGTATGATGGACTAGTCTGTAATTGTATAACCACAAAATGCACCTATAAGGTGAGCACAGCTGATAAAATGGACAATGAGTGTTGATGTAAGGTACGTGTACATAACGAAGTGGCCAGTGAGTGTAACACATGGCTCTTCAGTGACAATTAAATAAGCTCCTTGAACGGAATTAAATTAATGTATGGACGGCATAAGCAAATATATATATATACACACACAGTAGTACATATCCAAAAAACACATTCATAATATAATTAAGGTAAACTATTAATATTTTATATTAATTACAAATAAAGTGACGTGAAGTCTTTTTATATTAATATTAATATATTGTTTAAATAGTAATTTACTCAAACGTGAAATAAAACACTGTAATAATGTGAAATTCTGGATTTCAGATTAACATGAGCTATAAACCAAACTGATCAAGATTAAAACAAAAATAAGGCTTGAAATGTGTCACTTTAAGTGTAATAAATATACAGTGATAATTCTTAATGATACTCTAAACAGAAATGGGCTTGTAATAATTGGAGATGCACTACTGTATTGTTTTGGTATTTGTGTTGTGATATTATGGGATGTTTTCCGTCTATTAAGGTTCACACCCTCAGGCTTCTGTTGCTAAGCAATAGCTAACGGACACAGCAGTGATTAGAGCAGCTTTACTCGTTATTAACACTGACAGTATTAAAACTAAACGACAATATTATACACTATGGTGCTTAATAACATCCAACAGACTACATCTGTGTCTTTCAATAATGCGTAACCGGCTAACAATTAGCTCAACAGCTAACCAGCTAAAGTTATTCCAGCCAACCGTTGGTATTTGGCTAGCAGAGTTAGCTAGCCAGCTAAACTCAGTCGTTCCGTCTTTATTTTTCTATCCAACACGTATTTAAAGTGTGAAGACATAAACCTCACGGCAGAATCTGCGTACGAAGTCTTACAGAGCCGCCCGAGCCGTTTTAATCATTTTTCTGGTCGAAACATACTAGCTATGTTGCTAGCATGCTAGCCCAGCTAATACACAAACATGAGAAAAGCTCTGGATCTTCAGAAAACCGTGTTTTTCTCTCTTACCGGCATTTCTGGATCGTTAATATGCTGTATTTATGCAGATGGTGAAACTGTCCTGTTTCCTGAAGGGTAAACAATATGTCTGAGGTCATCCGCTGTTATTTGTCCATGCTCAGATGCCCATCCCCAGCCTGGCCCGGTTCGCTGGGATACACCGCGCATGCGCATTAAGCAGGTGGATGTCAAAGAAGAGTGTTTCTGCACATCTAGGTTGTGTGGATGTAAATCTGCATGTACAAGCTGGCACTGGAGGAGCAAGTCAGTTTTAGTTTTTTCTTGATGTATTTTTCTTTACATAAGTCTGAAACTAATTTATTATTGGGCATTAATAACAAAAAATCACATACACACGAACAAACAGACATTCACATACATATACATACATACATACATTACATTACATTACATTGCATTTAGCGGACGCTTTTATCCAAAGCGACTTACAATAGTGGGAAAGTACAAATGCGAAAAATACTAGAGTTAAATAATTAACATTTCGATATCGAATGCTGAGTGCATATCAGTAGTCATGGGGAGTATTTGGGATCACTAGAGCAGGTGCTCTTTGAAGAGCTCGGATTTTAGGAGTTTCTTGAACCCAGTGAGGGACACCTCTGCTCTAGTGGCGGTAGGCAGCTTGTTCCACCATCTGGGAACTACTGAGGAGAACAGTCTGGATTGCTTTGTGTGAATGTTAGGCAAAGCAAGGCGACGTTCAGTGGAGGAGCGCAGCGACCGGGCAGGGACGTAAGCTTTTAAGAGCGAGTGTAGATAAGAGGGAGCCTGCTCTGTCATCACCTTATAGGCGATCGTGCAGGCTTTGTGTTTGATCCGGGCAGCAATCGGAAGCCAGTGTAGCTCAGTGAGCAGTGGGGTGACGTGCCTGTTTTGGATGGTTAAAACCAGACGTGCTGCTGCATTCTGGACCATCTGTGGTGGTTTAATAGTGCAGGCTGGGAGGCCTGTTAGCACAGCGTTGCAGTAATCGAGGAGTGAGATAACCACAGCTTGTACCAAGAGCTGAGTGTCATGTTGCGTTAGGAACGGTCTGATTTGTCTGATAGTATAGAGCGCAAAGCGGCAGGACCGTGCAACAGAGGCCACATGATGTGTGAATGAAAGCTGGTCATCAAACATAACCCCGAGGTTCCTAACAACCTTTGATGGAGAGAGTGAGAGAGAGTTGATCGTCAACGTGAGATTGTGTTGAACCGGGGAAGACCAGTAGTTCAGTCGTTGAGAGGTTAAGTTGTAGGTGGTGATCCTTCATCCATGAGGATATATCGGAGAGGCAGTGAGATATCCGCGCAGAGATGGAAAAGTCATCATCAGGCGGGAAGGACAGATAAAGCTGAGTATCATCAGCAAAGCAATGGTAGGAAAAGCCATGCGAGCGGATAACTGGTCCCACTGAGGTGGTGTAAATGCAAAAAAGAAGGGGTCCCAGTATCGAGCCTTGAGGCACTCCGGTGGACAGTGAGTGCGAAGAGGACAGCTGTCCTAGCCATGACACTTTAAATGAACACTCAGCGAGGTAGGATCTGAACCATG
>BRDA01002481.1:0-15400 GCA_036984385.1 Crenuchus spilurus
AAAACTTTTGGCCATGACTGTACTGATTCACTGAAATCAGTCTGTCGGTCTTATTGCACTACTGCTGTAATTAACACCTTGTGTGTAAATTATGAAATGGTGTGAAGATTTTGTATCACAATTATAGTAGACAAAATGACTATGGTTAACAGTTTTATATCTGTATTGTTAAAATGAGCTTAAAAATAAAAGTAAAATACTGATTCACAAACTGAGAGTTTACAGCACTTTACACTTCTGTTACAAAATGATGTGGTTGATTTTATGCAAACAAATAAAAACCATATAAAATGTGCAATAACATTAGAGGTAATTGTACATTGTGTGCAGAGAGAGTGCAGGTTATAGGAACACTGAATATCTTCTTTCTAACCAGTGTTGCACTGAGTGGATTTCTCTCATTTGTGGCTTTAGTGACACACTAATGTAATCAGTACCGTGCACTGGGACAGACGCAGCCAAACCTGCCAAAGTCAGCATGCTGAGTTGCAAATAGAACATTTTAACACGCATTAAGTGTTGTGAACTTAATGTTAACACAATCCTAAAGTTTAAACTCTGAATTTGTACTTTTAAAACAGCAGCACAGTGTTTACTCTCCCTCTTTCCTGTGTAATGCACTTTGTAGGTAATGAAATAGCAGTGCCTCTACCTTCACAGTGCATGATTTGTCCAACCAAAGGTTATTTCTATTCAGCAATAGATTAGACAGTTCTCATTTTAACATTATTTACTTTTATGTTTGCATTTGTTTTAAAAATAGTGCACTATGTAGGAAATATGATTTGGGAGGGTGCTCAGAACCCATTAACACTGCAGGCTGGTGTTAACGCGAAAAGATTGGAGAACTGTGCAGATTAAACTTTAGCAGTGCACATGTACAGAGCTTATGGGTCTGTACACATGGAGCTGTTTTTAGAGACACGACTCCTCGGATGTGTGAAAAGCTGGAGTTTTGATTCACAATTGATTTGTCCTGAAATTGCATTCTGAAATTTTCTTTGGTTTAACATTTTAAAATTAATTTATGCTTCAAAAACAAAAAAAAGGATCTTTTGTAGTTGGAATATTGCACTCTTAAGTTGTGATCTTTCAGTCCAGTGCTGTACAGTATTTCAGTATTTAATGTGGTTTTTAAGGCACAGTAATCGACCACGGAACTAGCCATTGAACTTTGTGATTTACCATGAAACAGTTTCACCTCTAGTGTAAACAAACCTTTTTTGTGCGTGTTTTAGGTTTGAGGAAGTCCAGTAAGAAACGTAGTGAGTCTCCCCCAGCAGAGCTCCCCAGCTTTAGGAGGAGCACACGCCAGAAGACCACGGGCTCCTGCGCCAGCACCAGGTAAACATACTTTAGCCAACACATGCAGGTACCATTTAGCTCTGTCCAGGTCCAACAACTGTCTCAAAGCACCAATTCCCATCTCAAAGTTAATAGTTTACCATAGTCTATGGAATTAGTCATGTGATATTCTCTTCTCTGACACCAGAGAGAGAGAGAGAGAGATTTGGCTGTTATTGATTACACTACAGTTATTAAATGTGTACTTGTTGTATTTTGTTCTTACTTTTCTGAATTTCTTTTCTCATCTTTGTATCTCTTTCTATTTGCGCTCTCTCTCTCATGCTCTCTCTCGCGCTCTCACTCTTTTTCACCTCTTTCTCTGTATCTCTATTTCTGTATATTTCTCGGTCTCTCTCTCAGTCGGCGAGGCTCTGGCCTGGGAAAGCGCGGGGCAGCCGATACTCGCCGACAGGACAAAATGGCCGATTCCGACAACAACCAGGATGGAGCAAACTCATCGGCCGCAAGAACAGAGGAAACGCCCCAGGGAGCTTCAGGTACAAAGCCTGCGGTCCAAATCTGATTAACCTGACCTGCATAATCCAAAATCTATTGAACCCTGACAGATGATCAGTCTCACTCTCTTCCTTTCTCTCCTCCTCTCATTCACTCTCACTTTGTCTCCTTTTTGTATGTCTCTCTCTTTCTTTGTCTTTATATTGGTCTCACTCTGTGTATGTCTTTCTTCGTCTCTCTCTTTAGCCTCAAGTTCAGTAGCTGGAGCTGTAGGGATGACCACTTCTGGCGAGAGTGAGTCGGATGACTCTGAAATGGGCCGACTGCAAGGTACAGCACTTGTACCATCTAAAACTGATTTTGTGTTTTGCTTCTGACCTGAGGGGCAAATGTTGTTCACATGCTGAAATTCCAGTGTGTGATATTTTGCATTATAGAGAACTTGTTTTGTTTGTTTCTGCAGCCCTGCTGGAGGCTCGGGGTCTTCCCCCACACCTGTTTGGGCCCTTGGGGCCTCGAATGTCCCAACTTTTCCACCGCACCATTGGTAGCGGGGCAAGTGAGTACAGAACTGATACAGTACTGCGGACTGTCTATCTGTCTTCATAGTTTATATAAGAATTTAATTAAATTATACATATTAGACCAGTTTGTATAAATGTATCTCTATGTCTGTGTCTCTGTAGGTTCTAAAGCTCAGCAGTTGTTGCAGGGTCTTCAGGCTACAGGTGATGAGTCTCAGCAGCTCCAGGCTGCTATAGAGATGTGCCAGCTGTTGGTGATGGGTAATGAGGAGACTTTGGGGGGATTCCCGGTGAAGAGTGTAGTTCCTGCACTGGTCAGTTTACTGAGTGTGTGGTTCTCTACAAACTTTTAGATGTTGTCAGAAAACTGTACAGATTGCCAATTATTTCTCTTCTGGTTCCTGTCCACAGATCACACTGTTACAGATGGAGCATAATTTTGATATTGTGAGTAAGAGTGGTGCTTTACCTTTCCTCCAGCTGTTAGAACCTCTACAGCCGTTTGTTAACTGAAGAAGTGTTATAATGTGTGTGTGTGTGTGTGTGTGTGTGTGTGTGTGTGTGTGTGTGTACAGATGAACCATGCCTCTCGGGCACTGACCTATATGATGGAGGCCCTGCCACGTTCCTCCGCAGTGGTGGTGGACGCCATCCCAGTCTTCCTGGAAAAAGTGAGTTTTATCCTATAATAAAACAATAACTTACCGCTGAATCATTCAGTGCATAAACTAAGGGAGCTAACTGCTAATGCTAGCTTATTCTAGCTGTTTTCAGCTGTTAACATAATTACACTGCAACTACACATGTAACCAGTGTTGTACACTGACTGGCTAAATAAATTTAGCCATCTGTGATGTAATTAATGGCCCACCATGAATTTTATTACCCTCAAATGTTGTTTGGGGGGGTCCCTTTAGTGAATGTTGGTCCTTTCACTTTCTCAGTGCCTCTAGAGTGGTCAGTGGTGCACAGGGGTTGCCTGTGATGAGTTGCACTGCTGTGCTGTGTCACTGAAGAAAAAGTCCCAAAATATATCTTCTTTATTTAACATAGTAATAATGTGTTGAGGTTCTTTTTAACATAGCCAATAATTGTTTTATAAAGGGTTATAATACGAATAAAGCAGATACAGAAGAGAATGTAGTCTAATAAAGGCTTTATTTCATTTTGGACATGATAACTGGAGACGTCTGTGTGGTCTGGAGTAGGAGTAGGCTTGATCCCTGTACAGGTTGTTCCTTACTGTCATCAGTACCAGTGTATCAGATAACCAGTGACATTAACTGTAAAATAAACTATAAATAAAGTGTTGTTTATATTTATATATAAATAACACTTTATTTACAGTATTTTGCAGTAAAAAAAAAAAAAATATATATATATATATACATACATACATACATACATACATACATACATACATACATACATACATAAGTACCTACATACTGACAAAAAGTGAGGGATATTTGTCTTTCGGGTGAAGTTTATGGAAAATGTTAAAAAGTTCATGTTACACTGATATTATATCATGAAAGTAGGATATTTAAGTAGAAGCATGCAGTGGTGATTTCCTCTCAAACAATTTATTGAAACAAAAACCAACTACAGTGTTCAGTAAACCCCAACAAAAACATCAGCCGCAGTAACGTACCGTGTGCCTTTGAACATCAATTGCAGCTTCACAACGATGTCTCATGCTGTTCACAATTCGACTTATTGTCTGCCGAGTCATGACATCCCACTCTTCTTGAAGGGCGGCCCTCAGATCATTGAGCTTCTGGGCTGCAGAGTTACGAGTCACTACACAGTGACTCGACTGATCTTGCAGGTTTTCTATGGGATTCAGGTCTGGAGAAAGTGCAGGACACTCCATTTGAGGTACCCCAGTCTCCAGCAGCCATTCACTAATGATGCAAAATTGATGATCTGGAGTATTGTTGTTAATGAAGATTAACTTTGGCCTGTGTTGTTCATGCAGAGGCACAATGACTGGATTAATGATGTTATTCGAGTAGTATGGGCTTGTCACTGTACCATTCACACAGTGTAGGCAGTTCTGTATTGACTAGACACACTTCACACCACCATCACTAAAGGCCCGTCTGGTGACAGCAGTGGCTGATGCATAGCGCTCACCTTCACATCTCCAACATTTGTTAGCGGACATCAGCGTGAATTGACTTTCATCAGTAAACAGCACTGAGGCCCACTGGTCCCTCATCCAGTGTAAATGCTCCTTGGCCCATATAAGACTATGACGCCTGTGCCTGGTGGTGTGGTCAGGTACCCTTGCAGGTCATCTAGCACACAGACCACGCTGATGTAAATGGTTCTGAATGGTCTTATGTGACACTTGGGTGCCTCTCACCTCCCTTCAATGTGTCTGGAGTTGTGTGACGTCGTCATCCGGCTCTGCAGGGCACTGTTCACAATGAAGCAATCATTATTCTGGGATGTGGCCAAAGGACCCCACTTCTGTGCCTTTCAGTGACTCTTCCAGTCTCTCTGTATCTCTGTTACAACCTGCTGATGACACTCTAAGCTCAGTGGTCAGTTCTGTTCCGATGGTGAGATACTGTTGCTCAGTTGTTAGGCGTCATCTTCGAATTCAGAATTTGAACTTGAATTTTGCATAAGTTTCTCAAAAAGTACTGAAACATTCAACTTTTGAATGCACGTCCAACTGTTCAAAGGTGGTCACATTAAGTTCGTCTGTGAAGGTTAGAGCGCATTTTAGGTTCATAATGAAATTTCACCCGAAAGCCTGATATCCCTCACTTTTCTGAGTAGTGTGTGTATATATATGGCACATTCAGCTATAAACTTACTGTAGAATTGGATTCTTCACATTAACCCCAGTAATAAAGTGGCATGCTGGCTTCTAGTGTGGACGTTCGCTTTGTACAGGTTGTTTTGGATGTGATTTGTGCACCACCTACAGTGATGAGGAAGATATACACCCCATGAACTCTATTAATTTCCTGCAGATATTTTGTTCTGTGTAAATGCACCTGCCTGTTTCCCTTATGAATAAAAATTCAGTTCATTTTTACCGTCCAAAACCAGCCAAACACCTTGTAATTATGAACTCCGATCATCTTGGGAGGAGCAGAGCAGAGTGTTGTCTGCTGCACCTGTTTCATCATCATTTAATAATCATACCCCTCTGGACAAAATTAAGACACCACTGCAGATAATCAGTTTCTATGGTTTTACTGTTTAAATGTAGGTTTTTGAGTAAAGTTGAACTATTTTGTTTTATTACACAAAGTAGAATAACTGATGTTTCTCAAATCTCATATAAATATTGCCATTTAGAGCAGTGATTTGTAGAAAATGAACAACTGGTGAAAACAAAAAAGATGCAGTGTTTTCAATCCTTGGAAAATGTAAAGAATCTTTTTTTAAATTCATTTTTAAAAGACACAATGTAAATCTTCTAACTTTAAAAATGTCCAGAAATCAATGGAATAACCCTGATTGTTGGGTGACTTTATGGCACACCTCGCACACTTTGGCTTTGTTTAATGGTGTGTGAGACTCCATGTTTTTTTATCACATTTCAGACGTGTTCAGTGAGGTTCAGGTCTGGAGATTGGGTTGGACATATGAAGTAGGGATGCAGCTAACTATTATTTTAGTAATGATTGCAATTAATCGAGTAATTGGGGAAAAATTAATGAAAAATCAGGTTCTGCAATAACTACTTAAGCTTATTTTTAAAAGTAATAGAAATACACGAAAAATAAATTTAAAGCTTTTTAATTAAACATTTTATTGCTTAAAGTACAATAACAGCCTCCATTTCAGGTTCAAGTTTAAAACTCTTGCTTTTTTTAAAATCAAAACAGAAGAGAAATACATTTTTAGAAATCACATTAAAGGTAAAAAGCAAACATAAATTAAGGCACAATACAGTAAACATTGCCTTTTTATATATTCTACTTTGAATTTCAAGTCTGTGTGACAACTTGCTTTTTTTTTAAAGTGCAAAAACATAGAAATAAAATAAAATCACATTGATTTAAAGGTAAAAAGCAAACATAAATTAAGAATAATAAACAATTTCAAGTCTGAGATATAACAACATCCACTTTTAGGTTTTCTTCATGTTGAATGAAATATTTTCTTTTTTTACAAAGCCAACATGTACTGAACATTATTCTTACAAACAATATCAATACAACATATAACAGTTGAGGAAAGTGCTAAGTGCTCAACATGCTAAGAACTGAGGCTTGCCCTGCGCTTTGATGTAATGTTTCCTGCAGCTGAAAACAGGCGCTCTGATGGCGTGGATGTAGCTGAAATACACAGCAGAGGCTTTGCCAGTTCTGCCAGTGTTGGATAGCGCGCTGTGTTTTCTATTGTCGTTTTCTTCTCGCACGTTGTCACTCTTTTCCCTCGTCGCTTCCATATTCCCGTTTCTCAACTAAAAATCTCCGCGCCTCCTCCTTCCTGTGCGTGGGTGTGACGTAAGCGTGACGTGTCACATTAAAAGTAGTCCGTGCGAAATACCGTGCGCGGAGTTTTAAAAGTAAATAAACGATTACTGGAGTAATCGTTTCACCCCTAATACGAAGTAGTCTATTTATTTTTATTTTTTGCAGGTGTAGATATTCAGTGAATTAAAAATAATCCATATCAAATATAATTCAGCCCTACTGTGTAGTTAAACAGGAAATGTATAATTATATAAATATGTATGTCTTTGTGTAACAGCTTCAGGTGATCCAGTTTATTGATGTGGCCGAACAAGCTCTTACCGCTCTGGAGATGTTGTCGCGGCGACACAGCAAGGCCATCCTGCAGGCTGTGAGTCCACAACACACTCCGGTGTCTGTCTGTGTGTGTCTGCCTCTCTACTCTGTTCTTGTTCTCCTTGCTGTCTTTCTCACTTTACCGTTAGAGTAGACATTTAGTGTAAACAAGTTATAATTAAAAACTATTATAATTACATGACAGTAGATAAATAGATCTTTTAGAGTTAATGTTATAATGACATAAATTTAAAGTTTGCAGTCATATCTAAATGTTAATGACATTTCATGCCATAAAGTTAAAGACGGACCTCTCACTCTGTGTCTTTCTGTCTCTCTGTATATCTGTCTACATCTCTTTCTCTAGGGTGGATTAGCGGATTGTTTGCTGTATTTGGAGTTTTTCAGCATTAATGCTCAGAGAAATGCGTTGGCGATAGCCGCTAACTGCTGTCAGAGTATCACCCCAGATGAGTTCCACTTTGTTGCTGATTCTCTGCCTCTCCTCACACAAAGACTTACACACCAGGTACACACACACTCTGAGGTGGGGGTTTGTACTTATGATATTCCCATGTTTAGTTCATGTTTTTAGATAACCATGAATCAGAAATCACATGATCAATACTATTGGAGATTACAGAACACACTCGAGGCAGTCTGGTAATTTAGACATGCACTTAGCATCAGGCTATTTGGTGGGTATAAGCTTCCATTTCTTGTTAGCGCCATTAGCTTTTTAGCTCCAGTGTAGAAGTAAAGAAGAAATCTTAGGGGTTTAATTATTAATTTAAATTAAATCTTAGTTTAATGTTTAATTATTTTGTTTTACTCAATTGTCGCTTTAATGCGTATTTCAGATTTTTCTTTTCTTTTTTCCTGCAGGATAAGAAGTCTGTGGAAAGCACTTGCCTTTGTTTTGCTCGGCTGGTTGACAACTTTCAGCATGAGGAGGTGAGCTGAACAAGCAGGCAGTTTGAGATATTTGGGAGTCATTACTTTCTGGACACAGGCGGTGTTTGAGTGTTCGATACAGATATAAAGGCAGGACTCTCCTCAGTGTTTTGACCTTTGCCCTCTGTCTTGTGTAGAATCTCCTACAGCAGGTGGCATCTCGAGATCTGTTGACAAACATTCAGCAACTGCTGGTGGTCACGCCACCTGTGCTGAGCTCTGGGATGTTCATCATGGTGGTCCGCATGTTCTCCCTCATGTGCTCAAACTGCCCATCCCTTGCTGTACAACTAATGAAGCAGAGTGAGTGCGCACACACACACACACACACACACACACACACCACTATTTTGAAAATCCGTACTTTGTGTGTTCTCTCGGGGTCCACTCTGAGCTTTTCCTTATAGCTCTGTTACACAGGTTAAGTTACAGACTCTACTGTATCTATTATTGTCTACTCCATTCATCACTGGTCACCGTCTGACCCCAAGACTACTGCTGTCCAGGCATTAAGGGTGGCTGGAAAGACAACTTAAGCAGGCAGAACATGAAACCAAAGGTCCTAAAGCCATTTCTTGGTTGAACAGTGTAATGATGTACAATAATTAAAATCTCAGCACACAACGTACCTCTTAAATGATCCTCCCTCAAACCTCATGGCTCACTGACATTTCTTCCTATAAGCTGTCTGTGACCACAAAGCGGTCAGTTTTGCGCGTGTGCAGTACAGCACATAATTCTTCTGCCTGCTGTAGATGTCTGCCACTTGTTACTGCTGAAAGTCCCTCTGATTGGGATGGTGAACACTGCTGCACTTGAAATTGACCACCACTCAAAAATACCCAGACGAGCAGCTCTGTGGTCAGAAACTGACCACTGATGACAGGCTTGAGTAGGGGTGGGAACTGAGAAGCAAAGTCCAGCACAGACCAGATTTCTCTGGTCTGACACAACAGCTAAACCAATTAACTGCAGATTTAAGTCTGGTCACTAAAATTGTTTGGCTAAATATTTGTGTACGGAGATGTTTTGATGTTCTGCGGAACCTTTCTAAATGCTGATTTTCACAGAATTTCCAAAATGCCATCACACATTTGTGTGTATGTTGTTGATTACTGTAATGTTTAATGTAATTGAAATTGATTAATAGGTTGAAGCGGAGAGCAGTGTGTACTACAGAGTTAAATCATTCTAACAGCTGTGTGTGTGTGTGTGTGTGTGTTTGTGTGTGTGTGTGTGTAGATATAGCGGAGACTCTGCGGTTCCTGCTGTGTGGAGCGTCTAATGGAAGCTGTCAGGAGCAGATTGATTTGGTACCCAGAAGCCCTCAGGAGCTTTATGAGCTCACCTCACTCATATGGTAACTTCTGACCTGTGACCTCACGTTTTGTAGCTGATATGCCATGTTTAAAACCACACACAAAGTATTTTAATTCCTTATTTACACTCTTAAGTATAGACTGCAGTGTAGTCTGAACTTTGAACTGGTGTATAAACTTGACACTAGACTAGACTAAGGGTTTGTGGGTCTACTCAACTATACACAGGAGTCTAGACTGGAATTACAAAAACTGATCATTAAAGCCTGTTTGTGCTGTAACGTGTGTGTGTGTGTGTGTGTGTGTGTGTGTGTGTTAGTGAGCTGATGCCGTGCCTCCCCAGAGAGGGTATTTTTGCGGTTGATGCCATGTTGAAGAAGGGCAGTGCCCACACTACAGAGGGTGCTGTTTGGCAGTGGAGAGATGACCGTGGCCTGTGGCACCCTTACAATCGCATCGACAGTCGCATCATTGAGGTATGTGTAGGTGGATGATGTAATCTGGTATCAGTGGTGAATGATCAGTGTGTTAAAGGGGATTTGTTTTGGTAAAGAGAACTGGAGATGACTTTAATTTTAAACAGCTCAGTAAATAAGGTTAATGTTACGTAGATGTGATGAGCCAGAATCTGCTGAGATTACATCTGTAGATTTTATATATTTTCTGTAGATTAAATAATAGAAGTCATATTGTCCAATAAACTTCCTTTAAAATGTTGGTCTGTCAGAATGACCGTTTGGATCATATCAACATTATAGTATCACAAAAAAAGTCATCAGTGAGAATCCCTGCTGTTTGTGTTTCTTCTGTGTCAGACGGCCCATCAGAATGGTGAGGATGAGATCAGTCTGTCCACGCTGGGTCGTGTCTACACTATCGACTTTAATTCTATGCAGCAGATCAATGAGGACACCGGCACTGCCCGGGGCATCCAGAGAAAACCAAACCCACTGGCCAACCCCAACACTGGTGAGACACACACCATACTTGCAGATAAACTTAAATAGGACTTTAAGGATCTAGATCTAGGATTGCAGTTTGATAATGTATAAAAACATCCCCAGTCTAGACAAACAGCTCTATGTAAAACTCTTAGTCCCCTAATCTCCTCATCAAAGGATATACAATATAATACATAAACGAGACACAACCAGTACAGTACTGAGTACAGTCATTAAGGAAACCATATACAGTGTCCCATTTTGCTTCTTTACACAAATAACCATGTTAAACTTTAATACTAATAAAGATATGGTTGTGAAATTTGGTTTAAATCTACCTCAGTCTGTGTGAAAAAGAATCAATCAATCAAATTTTATTTATAAAGCGCTTTTTACAACTGATGTCACAAAGCAGCTTTACAGGGTTAGTAATAACAGACATCAAATCATTAATCCCTAATCCCCCGGTGAGCAAGCCAACGGTGACAGTGGCAAGGGAAAAAACTCCCTCAGAGCTGGAGGAAGAAACCTTGGGAGGAACCAGACTCACATGGGGGACCCATCCTCCTCTGGTCTACTAATTCTAAGTGTGTGATGAATCATAGTCATATGATCTTGTTGTAAAGTTCAGGTGAGCTGATATGGTGACAGTAGTGGGACAGGAATGATGATGATAGTGGTAGCAATGATAACAGCCAGAAAGTCCATTTGAACTCCAATGTGGGCAGTAGAGTAGGGTATCTGGAGCAGGCCACAGTAGCTGGTCGTTGGTGGGCATCTGATCCAGGGAAGCATCATGGAGAGAATAGTAAAAAAGACTGTTACAACGTGCTGAAAATGTCCAGCATGCACTTCTTTTCCCTTGATCAATCAGTGATGCAGTATGCATGGAAACACACTTTTGACAGCTTTCTTTTTTCTCTTGCATCTTTTGAACTGAGTTTGTTCTGCACTGCATTTGCACTATGAACACTTCTCCTGTACTGTGCACTGATGCATTATACACTGATCACTGTGCAATTCACAGGGTGAAATAACAAATGTATCATCCACGCGGATAACTGAGGGCTTTAATGTCTCGCCCCAGTGGCAGGTGACTGATGGAGATGGCTGACCGGGCGCCAGTCTCCACTCCGACAGTCGCTGATATTAGCCCGTCTACCTGCACTGTAATTGTGCAGTCAGTCTTTTTCACACAGACTGAGATGCATTTTATCCAAATTCTGTCCCCTTACCTTCATTAGTATAGAAGTTATTCACATTTGCTTGATTTAAGAAGCAAACGGGACACCCTGTAGTATTCTAGCAGCAGACATTTTAGAAATGTAAAAAAAAAAAAATAAAGCAAGTATATGTACATTTGTGGTGTTCTAAATCATGTGCATGAGCCTGTTATGATGTTTTGTATGTGTCAGGAGGTCATTTGGAGGTGCGTGGAGAGGATGCTCGTGCTCAGCTGATGAAGGAGGATCCTGAGCTGGCAAAGTGTTTCATTAAGACGTTGTTTGGAGTTTTGTATGAAGTGTACAGCTCGTCTGCTGGACCAGCTGTCAGACATAAGTGCCTTAGAGCCATTCTCCGCATCATCTACTTTGCCGATGCGGAACTGCTGAAGGACGTACTGCGCAACCACGCTGTGTCCAGGTCAGTCAGCAGTGCTCTGTCTATGTGTAGGTTAACCCCATTGTGTTCACACTGTGGTGAGTATTGTCCAGCAGTGCTGAGTGTGAGTCTGTATGTTTTTACAGTCATATAGCCTCCATGCTGTCCAGTCAGGACCTGAAGATTGTGGTGGGCTCCCTGCAGATGGCGGAGATCCTCATGCAGAAACTTCCAGATGTTTTCAGTGTCTATTTCAGAAGAGAAGGTAAACACACACACCCACCTGCACTCTGTTCCTTCAGGGATTACGGTGCAGTGTTTTAAAAGGGACATATTATGGAAAAATCTGTGTTTTTACACCTATATTTGGATGTCTGGAATGACCATGTTAATGTGTGTCTTTGTGTCCAGGTGTGATGCACCAGGTGAAGAACCTGTCTGAGTCTGAGACATTTTTCACTAGCCCCCCCAAAGCCTGTACCAGTGGAACCACCAGCTTGTGCACCACTACCATCACCACGGCAACCTCCACTGCCACATCCAGTGTGACTCCAGATCTGGGATCACCGAGCTTCCAGCATAACCTGGACGACTCCCTGGACCTCAGTCCACAGGGGTACACTTTTAAACAATGCATTGGCAATAACATTTTTGGAGCTGATATTACTGAATGATTAACCATAAGAGCTATGATTTTAATTGCACATTGTTGTTATTACCATCTCATTAATATCTGACTACAGGTGAGATTAACCCTCTGGAGTTGGTGCTCCCACAGATATATAGCTTGAATCGAAATATATTTTTAGATAGTTGTGAGAAGAGCTTAAATAAGCAGACACACGTTTTCAGAGCGAGTCGGACTTCTGCACATATTTTCCTGCCAAATGAAGCGATCTGTCATTCATATGATGATGACCTGGTAATTCAGGACATTCCATTGGTGGATTACCTGCCGTGGAATGTGTGAAACCAAAGAGAGCTGCACCTGAACAAAGAGCTCTCACCTATCATAAATATTAAATCAAGGAACCACTGAATGAGTGAAACAACTCACATTTGTTAAGCTTTAGGAATAAAACCACATACAATTTCTAAAAACTAATGACAAGTGTGCAGCAAACATTTATTCAGTTCTGAGCTCAAAGGTCTTGGCTAAAAATGTTGAATGTGTTTTTTCACAATACATCTGCACATCAGTGAGAGCATTTTTTTAACCTCTGCTGCATAAGTTCAGTTTTTGATCATTATCAGACAAATCCCCTTTTCTATCTGATCACTCCAGCACTGCTATACTGTGAGTGTTCAGTTTATATATTTTATTTCATTATAAACAGCACTGATGACTGCTTTTTGTGCCTGTGTGTTTCAGTCGTTTGAGTGATGTTCTGAAGAGGAAACGGTTGCCGAAGAGAGGACCCCGCCGCCCCAAATACTCCCCACCTAGAGATGATGACAAAGTGGACAATCAGGGTATCCAACAAATGACCTCTCACATCTGTCTGATACATAACTGCTTTCACACATTCACTTTATTTGTACAGTCTGTTTTTCCTGCTGCTGCACTTTTCTGTAGCCAGTGTCTGTCTGTCATGCGTTTTTTGTCCATCAAGTTTTTGATCATTTTGAAAATGCGCAAAGACAAACCTTAATGAAAAAAGATCAAAATTAAAATATTCGCCCAAATATCAGTTTTACGCAAGGAGGAGGTTGAAAAGTTAGAGTAAAGCTAAAATGCAGAAAGTGGTGTTAGACAAGCATATAAAGGATGACTCGTCAAGCAGCAAGTCTGGTAATACGATGTACCACAATTATTTTCGTTCTTATTGCTTGACGTACAGAGTATAAGCAGTGATGATCTGTTATGTTTACATCAAACATTTTGCCTACTAGCCTGTTCTCCACACAAGTGGCCAGTTTATATAAAGCAATGGGGATTCAGTTTTTAGTTACACAGTTTAAAAAAAGCTTAGTCATGCTATTAGGGCTGCAGCTATTGAATATTTTAGTAATCGAGTATTCTACTGAAAATTCATTCGATTCTTTGAGTAATAGGATAAAACATATTTGCTTGGTTAAAGATCAGTTATAAATACACGAGAAAAGACATTTCACTTAATAATGAACGACCACTTGGTTTCATTTTTAGATAACAGTATTATTTCTTAAATTTGTGCAAATCAGCAAACAATTTTCTTGTCTAGAAACATTTACAATTGCAAACACAAATATGAATATAATACAAATAAAAAAAAAATACTTTCAACGTATTACTACTTGTTTCAAAAATAAACGTATAAATGAATTTAAAAAGGCATAAACATTTTCTTGATGATGTGCAACTTTTCAAGAACAGGCAAGAACATTGACAACTGCTCGTTTTTATTTTTCACCTTCTTACCTCCACAGCGCTGTCTTTTTACAGTTTAAATAAACCCTGTATTAAGGGCATACTTGCCACCTTCATTATAAACTAGTCACACATTAGACAATAGTCATAATGAACAGAAACCTAGTGTTCTGCAGAGCTAACATTGATAGTAAGGTACATTTAATGTTAATCTCACTGATTTGCACTACATTAACTTTGTATTGTGTCTGGTCCTCCGCTCCATTCTGATTCTGTATTAAGATTAAGATTAAGATCAACCAATTTAGCCAATGTGATTTTTCACACAACGGAATTTGACCTCCGCATTTAACCCATTCGTGCAGCGAAACACACATACACACACTACGGCTGTGAGAATTTGTGCCTGAAGCGGTGGGCAGCCCTTATCCACCGGCGCCCGGGGAGCGGTTAGGGGGTTAGGTGCCTTGCTCAAGGGCACTTCAGTCATGTCCTGTCTGGGGATCGAACCAGCGACCTTCTGGTCACAAGACCAGATCCTTACCACTACGCCATGGCTGCCCATGGCTGTATGATATAATCACCTAATTTGCATAATTGGTCATTTGCATTTAGTTGTAATGGAGGCTGTAGGAGAGAGGAATAATATTTTTGGGGACACAAAGTGAGGGAAAAACACACAATGTTTATAACTACAAATTAACTTGTAAAAATGAATTCATGACTTTAATGTTTTTAGACCCACATTACATACAGTGAGGAAAATAAGTATTTGAACACCCTGCGAATTTGCAAGTTCTCCCACTTAGAAATCATGGAGGGGTCTGAAATTTTAATCTTAGGTGCATGTTCACTGTGACAGACATAATCTAAAAGAAAAAATTCGGAAATCACAATGTATGATTTTTTAAAAATGTGTTTGTGCTAATTCATCGCTAATTCTATGGTGGCTTCAGCTTTTTTTGCAGAGGTGATTTTGTTACACATTGATGGCAGCTTGGTTTGGGTGGAACTATTATAAGGCTTTGCCTTTTGAGCAGGTTTTTGAGTTGTAATATGTTTCTTTATATCACATAGTTTTGTGTAGAAATCAGCCTTACGATACAGGCAGTAAGCCTGTGTATCGTCCCCAATACAACCAACC
>BRDA01002481.1:15500-28672 GCA_036984385.1 Crenuchus spilurus
TTGTAATATGTTTCTTTATATCACATAGTTTTGTGTAGAAATCAGCCTTACGATACAGGCAGTAAGCCTGTGTATCGTCCCCAATACAACCAACCTTGAATTCAGTATCTCTCCTCCTCCTTTTCTCTGCTCTGACTGCAGCGAGGAGACTGTGTGAGGCTACTGCGAAACTAACCTGTCAGTGCTTTGGGAAGGGGGAGGGGCTTATGGCAGCACCTGCTGCTCGCTTAAGACAGTAACTGCAGTACAATTGGTGCTTTCATGTGGAGTCTCCAATAACACTGGGAAAAGCCCCTAGATTTGCCATTAGTAGTGTTTTTTTTTTTTTTTTTTTTTTTTTAAATTGCTAGAGAGACAACAAATCGCCAAGTTGGCATCCGTGCTCCTTCCATGGGTGATGTAAGCACGTTGTGCCACATTAAAAGTAGTCTGTGCGAAATTCCGTGCTTTGAACTTTACAATTAAACAATTACATGAGGCAGACAGAATTTCTCCATCATTTTTTGTAATCGAGGATCTCTAATCACTCATAGCACTTTTCCACCAACACGGAACCGGCACCGTTATGGTTCACGAACCTAATTTTGAACCGTTCGGCGCATTTCCACCAACAAAAATAGCGCCCCGAACCAGGAACGTTCGTTCGCAGCAGGAACCAAAAAAATAATTGGTTTTTCAGTGCGAACCAAACGCGCCTGCGCACTGAGGCGACTCGTAGCGTACAGTGGTCCACTGAAGAAACTCAGTTTTTGTTATCTATTTGGTGTTCTCCGGAGTTTCAGGAGAAACTTGAGGGGAGTATTAGAAAGGAGAAACTCTACAGCGAGCTGGTGGAGGATTTAGCTCCGCCAGGTTTTGTTCATTCAAGAGAGCGAGTGATAGATAAGCTAAATAAGCTAAAAGAAGGACTACAGAGATTCTAAAAAGGAGCTATCGCACAGTGGAGCTCCACAGAGGGAATGTACCTGCTCTAGATTTAACTTGTGAAGTGAAACAAACATTTGTACCAAGAGCACAAATGCTCACAAGTAGTCGATGCGCTTCGTGATCTTTGTTTATAATTCCGCTTTGTTGATGACGTACACCGTGACGCATCCTCGGTTCAACTAGTGGAAACGCGGGCTGGTTCACTAAAAAGCACCGAGGTTCTCATAAGCCCGAACGGCACCAGTTCAAGAACCAGAGTTATTTTGGTGGAAAAGTGCTATCAGTGAACTGTCTCACCCCTACATGCTGTGCAGCAGGTGTCTAGATCCTGTGTTACCGTAGCCCATTTGTTAAGCAGTGCAGGGGAGAAGCCGGTCGTGTTTTTAGTGCAGAGATGGATAAACTGAGAAATTAGATAATAGCCATAAAAAGATTGCAAATAGGTGTAGATGAAGACAAAGTTAAATCTCTCCATTTTGCTTGTTTTGACCCCTCTTCATTAATGCCACACCTTCATTAATGGTAACTACATCATCTAAAAAGTTTCTTTGCATAACTAGTGAATGGAAACATGGCTAATTGAAATTTTTAAAAATATTTGTAAATTACAAAACATTTGTGAGCACTTTGGATGGAAACCTGACCTTTAATTAGCTCTGAACCATCTCTCTTTATGAATTTGTCTGTCTCTGTATGTCTATGAACTGTCTGACTTTTTTTCTGTGTTTATTTCTGTATACAGTGGTAACCCTACTTACGAGCATCCCTACTAACGAGTATTCCAGGTAACAAGTCGAGATCTCGGAATATTTTTGTTCCAGGTAATGAATAATTTCTTCAAGTATGCCAACCGCTAGGGGTGCCGCGGTCGTAGCATCCCCTAGATGCTACCGTAGAAGAAGAGGTCAGTCATTACCTTTGACCGCTGTCCAGTGAAAGTAAAAGTGCTGTTGAAAGCGACGCCAAGGTAGTGAACAAGAAAGTTAGATACATTTTACTTTTCATATGATAAGTGTAACCATGCAGCCGCCAGCCTACACGAGCACCGTCAGTCTCCCTCTCATTAGCGGCCAGCCTACACGAGCGTCGTCGTCGTCACGTTTATGTTTTAAAAAACCCATATAAACACATTATTTACATATTAAAGTATACTGTATATTGGCCGGCTGACACGGATTAATCAGTTTTACATGTATTCTTATGGGAAAAATGCATCCAGCTAACGAGCAAACCAGCTAACGAGCTCAGCTCCTGCACGGATTAAACTCGTAAGTAGGGTTACCACTGTATTATGTAACTGTTGTCACTTTTGTTTGTATTAATGAACTTAATGCAGTTTGACTGTTTCAAAAAAGAAAACTCAGACCTTGAACGATTATTTGTCGGTGTGTTTGATTTGATTCTCCAGCCAAGAGTCCCACCAGCACAGCTTCCCCAAAGTCCTCCTTCCTCGCCAGTCTCAACCCTAAAACCTGGGGCAAACTGGGAGCACAGACCAATAGCTCAAACTCAGAGTCTCGCACTGCTGGGGTCAGCGGGTTGGCACGGGTCACTCCTAAAGATTCCATCTCTAATAACAGGTAAACACTCGCTGATACAGAGCAGCATGTTATTAGATTAGGTCTGAGTAGAATGAGTTATGTATCTTCCTGTTTTGCAGGGATAAGATCAAAGCCTGGATTAAAGAACAGGCCAGTAAATTTGTGGAACGGTATTTCAACTCTGAGAACGTAGATGGAAGCAACCCGGCTCTGAATGTTCTACAGAGACTGTGTACTGCTACACAACAACTTAACCTACAGGTAAACACACACTATAGGGAGACTGATTAAGCATGTGTAAGAATTATGGTGTTGGTGGAAAAACACTTTTCTGTCAAAAATATAGTCGTTTGAGCTTTTTTCAGTCTTAGTGATGGGGGGGGTAATGGTAGAAAAAAACTGCAAATCATTGGAGTGATTGCAGAGTCCATCAGAGAGAATTGCTGTTGCAAAATCAGGTTAAGAGTTAAGGGAAGGTTTGCCCTTGTGAGTAGAATGTGGCCGTCCCGTGCTCATCTGACCAGCGTAATTTTAACATTTGGTTTTAAGGTTTACCTCTACAGTCGGGAGTTGCCTCTGTTAGCCAATTAGAAGCAGCCTGTCTCTGCCGCCGACGTGGCTGGTGACCATCTTAAATTAATCTCACGTCAGAGTTTATAACGGGCTCCAAGCTTTTATCTTGTGACCAAAACATTCCAACAGTGTGAAATGCATTTCCAGTGAAAGGGAATGTTGTCAGGCAGTGCGTAAGAAAGTAGACTTAACTCTGTCTATATCATTAATATATTTGAGTGTACTTTCTGATTTGGGCTATGAGCGAAGTAACTGTTAGTCTGTGGTATGAGTATAAGCTGAGATTTGTGTAAGTGTAAAGTGTCTTAATGATTTGGGTTGAGCTGAGATGTGAGGAAATCTGTGTGTGTACTGAGAGAGCTAATGTTATAATTTCTGTGTCCGAGAGGGATAGAGAATGCGTGTTCTAGTGCTTAATCTGTTCTCAGCCAGCGGCCTTGAGGTCCAAGCAAAAAACCTGACCAGACGGAATAAATGAAATAAACTAACATAGACGACCAATTCCACAATCTTGAACCGTTTCAACACAGTCCAGATTCTTCCTCAAAACTTGACATAAACGAGCCTCACGTTGGTACTGGGTGGTATGATGAGGTGGTATTTGTCAAAATGATATGTTTCACCTGTCCTTTAGCTTTGTCAGTTTTATCTGATGGTCTGGAAGGCGTTGATTTTAGTTTCATGCAGTCTTTGTATTCCAAAGCATGTTTGCGACTAAGGTGGTGCAGAACGTTGCTTGTGTTACCACCTTCCGTGAAAACTTTAGCTTGATAGCATTTGCAGTAATAACTCCACTAATACTTGTGCTCTGTGCCATGCAGGGTTGCCATGTTCAGCAAAATATCAACCCCAAAGTTAGGCTCATTCTCACCCTTCAGATGCTTAAACTAGCCCAAAATATGACTGTCACACATGTTTGAAACAAGCTATTACCTTTTCAAAACTTTTATTAATCTAACTTTTTTAATTTAACATTTATACTATTGTTTATAAGGGTTTTATTAGTAGTATTACTATTTATCTTAATGTTAATAATACTGTAATATTAGTTTTTCTTTTATAACAATTTTAGATTACAGTCAAGAACATTTAAGAGTAGCACAATTAGCAGAAGTCTGTCTGTTAGCATTATTTTTTCTTCCCATAGCCTTGTAAAACTTGCATTTTTATCTTCTCTCTCTCTCTGGTGTGAACCGATACCACCCAGCTCTACCTCACGTCCACCAGTACAGTTTCAATTTCCACTTAAGGATGGATAAACGTCCTCTCAATACCATCCATTCAAATCATAGCAGCTTTTGTCTTCACTCGTCTCCTCTCTCAGATATTTCTCTTCCATACTTGTGCTCCTGTTCTCAGGTTCCAGCACTCCTCCTCCTGGCCAGCGGAAAATTGTACATGTCAATATGTTGTTTTTGCATTTTGTTTGAAGAGTCTGTGTTGTATATCACTACTCTTTTATATTGTCCAGTGATTTCTCTTTTTTGGTGATGCTGAAGTATGATTTATTATTCAAGATTGTTTAAAATATAAATTTTTTTATTGACTTTTACTGCCTCATATGTTTACATTAACATTATAACACTAACATCCAGATCGCACCATCCAGTCATGTCCCTCAACATGTTCAGATTATCACTGACTAACCCACATTGGGATGGGTGTGTCATCAGGTGGACCGAGGTGTGGAGTGCTTGGTGGAGATCTGCAATATTGTGTCTGAGTCTGACGTTTCATCGTTTGAGATCCAGCACAGCGGACTGGTGAAGCAGCTGCTGCTCTATTTGACCTCACACAGTGAAAGAGACTCTCTGAGCAGAGAACACAGGATCAAGAGGTTTCTCCACATCTTCTATGGCTGTCCTGTGAGTCACAGTGCCATCTAAAGGCCACATCATGCACACTGTTCTCCAGCTTCCTGAGTGATTTTAGAACCTTCCATTCTGGTCATTTTTCACGTTTATTTTCAGTTTATCCTCCAAGTAATTATGATAAACCTTTTATGTTAAGTCACGTTAGTTATAAACTAAATGGGTTTATATTATTGAAACCAGTGTTTTACTTTTTGTAGCTCTACAGAATATTTTGTAATGCAAAACATCTGGAGGATATTTAATAACACATTTTATATTACATTTTTTATAAGATATGTTAACTCGTAGAACTAAAAGTAATTAAGTAGTGTTTGTGTGTTTTAGATGCCAGGTCAGGAGCCCTTATTTCGTTTGGAACCGACAGAGAACGGGCCGCTCTTGGCACTGGTACACAAAATGAACAGCTGTTTAAGTCAAATGGAGCAGTTTCCTGTTAAAGTTCATGACTTTCCCAGCGGCAATGGAAACGGCAGCAGGTACTGAATCATAATCAATATTCAGTAAAAACTGAGACCGTTAAACTGATTTTAAATACAACAGTGTTGTCACAATACTGACATTACAGTTTTTTCCCTTTTAATTATTGGTGTTTGATACCTCAGGAAGAGATGATTTGTTTTTGTTGCTGTAATAATAAGAATAATGTTGATGATGATGATCAGTAATGACTTTTTTTATTCATAATTTAAAGTGAGTGCAGTCATATTTGTGGAATTTGTTTTTCTAAACTCTGGAAATTGTTTTGATTAATTAAAACACTTTGATTTCTGCAGTTATCTTCGCTCAGGTTCTGAGTTTCCTCTTGTCTTTATTTAGCACTTTGATCCTCAGACTTTACATTGATTGTAAGTTGTATGTTGTGTGTTTGTGTGTGTTTAGAGGTTCTCAGGCTCTGAAGTTCTTTAACACACACCAGCTGAAGTGCCAGCTACAGAGACACCCAGACTGCACCAACGTGAAGCAGTGGAAGGGGGGTCCTGTTAAGATTGACCCGTTGGCTTTGGTTCAAGCCATCGAGAGATACCTTGTTGTTAGAGGTGTGTGTGTGTGAGCGAGCGAGAGAGAGAGCTCGACAAAAGAACATTGCTTTGTATAATAATGCTAGAGTGACGTAACTGGAATTACCTCACTGCTTTAAAAACATTTGACTAAAAATAAGGAAGTATTGATACGTTTTAATATCACAAGCATTGTTTTAAAAATACAGATTCTACAATATACAGAATCTGCCTTTGTAAATTGGCTGACCTGGTTTATTTCCTCCAGGTTATGGACGAATCAGAGAGGAAGATGAAGACAGTGATGACGATGGCTCAGATGATGAAATTGATGAATCACTGGTATGGTTTAAGGTTTCAGTTTTATCAGTTGTCTGAATTCACCTTCATTTGAATTGGACACAATAATGTGCTGTCTGGTTTCAGACTCGTCTACAGCAACAGGACAGTGACAGTTTTTGCTCTGCTCCTTCTGCTACAGTGTTTACTTTCTTGCTCCCGCTCCAGACAGCTCTGGCCAATCAGAGGAGACCAAGTGTTCATGTGGTTTGTTGGGGTGCATTTTGGTGCGTTTAGGTTTGTGCCTGTGTGAAAACAAACCAAGTAGTGGGGAAAACACTCAGTTAAATGAACTCAGTCTGATTTGGAAAAGAGAAATGAACTACCAGTGTGAAAACATCCTTAGTCTGTTGTTTCTGCACAGCAGAATTCTTTATCTTCATATTGAGCTGAAGTCCCATCTTTTTACTCTAACTTTCCTCACAAGGATTCTTATGAGGTTCATCATATTTTAATAATCATTTACTGAGTGTAATAATCTACATGTCTAAGGTTACTGATGTTTCTTCCTCCAGTCTTGCATCATCACTTATCTTCAGTCCTGCTTCTTGTTCTGTTCAGTGTACAGGTTGAGCTGCTTTACTGATGAAAAACCAGTGTTACACATCAAAGAAAATTTTAGTTTTTGCCTAGCGTTAATCTTTAAATATCCTCACTGGGGTCCGTATTTAAGCTTAGTTGAGGTTTGTTTAAAATAAGGTTCCCTGTTTATGGTTTTGGATTGTTATGGTCACTGTATAACCTTGTTTACTTCTGACCCCTGCTGCAGGCAGCTCAGTTCCTGAACTCGGGCAGTGTTCGTCACAGATTGCAGTTTTACATTGGAGAGAACCTGTTACCGTATAACATGACTGTGTACCAGGCAGTCCGGCAGTTTAGTCTTCAGCCAGAGGAGGAGAGAGAGAGCACTGATGATGAAGCTAATCCACTTGGACGAGCAGGAATCTGGACCAAAACACACACTATATGGTACACACATTTGTAAATCCTCTGTAATCATTCCAGTGTAGGTCAGCAAAAAACTTTACTAAATCATAAAACGGGGTCTCACTTGCATTACACCGTTATTTATTTCTCACAGTGAAGGATAAATAATATTTTACTGTTTTGTGTGTGTAGGTATAAGCCAGTGAGGGAAGATGAGGATGGGTGTAAAGATGCTGTTGGAGGGAAAAGAGGCCGAGCACAAACAGCCCCCACCAAGACATCTCCACGCAACGCTAAGAAGCAGGACGAACTGTGGCATGGTACACAAAACAGAGCAAAATAGTACATTCTCAAATATCACCTTAAATCTAAATGTTAAATACAGAATATAAACATTAATCAACATATTCAGTGCCTTTGATTTTTATCTATTTAGTTACATTACAACCTGTATTTAAATATTTTTTAATCTGAATTGTATGTGATGCATCTGCACAAAATAGTCTTAAGTTGCTGAAGTGAAACAAGGGGAAAAAATTCAACATCAAAGTTGTTGAGAAGTAAAAGTCAGGGATGGGTTATAAAAAAAAAAATTATACAAAACTCTTGATGATCCCCGGGAACACCATCAAATCTATTATCATCAAATGGAAATAACATGGTACCACAACAAACCTGCCAAGAGAGGGCTGCTCACCAAAACTGTCAGATTGGGCAAGGAGGGTATTAATAACAGAGAGGCAGCACAAATTCCACAGGTAACCATAAAGAAGCTGCAGAGTTCCCAAGCAGAGAGTAGAATATCTATCCATACGAACAGAATAAGCCATACACTCCATAGACCTGGGCTTTATGGACTTGTGGCCAGAATAAAAAAAACATTTTGCAAGTCACTGTAAATTCTAGTAATAATGCAACACACTGGAATATAAATATTAATAACAATATTAAATACTCCAACATAAAATATAACGAACATAAGAGCTTTCACCTGTTTTCTGCAGTTCACATCTCAGCAAGTTTCGTTTAGCACAGCAAGTGACAACTTATTAGTGACTAAATTATGAAATATTAAATCAAATACTGATATTTATAATAGTTTTCATACGCTGTGTGCCTTAACATTTAATGTTTAAATTGGACATAGTGATGTACCATCTGCTTCTAGAATGAAGTGTTATCAATTTTAATGAAATCCTCTCATTACTATTTACCCGTGATTATTGATATTGAGCAGTTAATAAACCTTTTTGTCACTTGAGCCATATGTTACCTAAGTGTGATGTGTGACTGTGTGTTGCAGATGGTGTGTGTCCAAGTGTCACTAACCCATTGGAGGCATACCTCATATCTGAGCCTCCAGAGGGCATCACGTTTGATGACCCCTCACTGGAGGTCATCCTGCTGCTGAGAGTTCTGCACTCCATTAGCAGATACTGGTTCTACCTCTACGATGTGAGTGTGTGTGTATATATATGTATGTGTGTGTGTGTGGAGACACACTCAAAGCCTGTAAAGTTTTATTTTTTTAATTACCATGATATAAATGTTTTATATTGATTGCTACATTGTCATAAGTTATTATTTGTTTTATGCTCTGATGTATTTACTGCATGACACAATGTGTCCTTTTGCCAATGTTGGTACTGTATCACTAAAAGCAGTGCAGAAATAGTGCATAGCATGGTGTACCTGAATGACTGAGTCTGGATTTAGATCCGAGTTCATGTTTTCGGATCATTACAGAGGTCTAGAGTTTATTCTATAGCACTCCTTTAGCACAGCATTCAGCTAGCGTTGTATTACATATTTACTAAACTCAAGTAGCGACTGAATGACTAATATTTATGGTTGAGTAGTGAAGATAATCATAGCAGTGCTGATATTCAGTCTCTAACAGCACAGCCTATAATGTGGTTTTGCTTTCAAACACAATTTCTTCAAGCACAATTTTACTATAATGGTAATCTACAAGATTGATTTGTTTATTTATTTTATTTATTTAACTCCACCCCCACAGTTCTACAGCTGGAGTGGGATTTGACAGTAACGTTTTCTTAATGCTTAATGTTAAAGTAGTTAATAAAGCACACCTGTAAAGCGGAATGATGCAGGTATAGTTAGAAGTCCCAGTGCTGTTATACTACGCATCTCTCACACAATTGCATTACTTCTTTAGCAGTAAATGTTGTATAAATGCAAAGTTCTCACTCAGCTTCGTATGATGCATGCGGCCAATGGCCACTTCATGCCTTCCTTGTATCTTCTATCACTGTTCATTTTATCAGCTCCACTGACCACATGGGTGCACTTTGTAGTTGTACATTTACAGACTGTTGTCCATCCGTTTCTCTGTATACTTTGTTAGCCTCCTTTGTTTCAGTGGTCAGGGCCGCCACAGAGCAGGTATATTTTGGGTGGTGATTGATCTTACTTGACACTGCAGTGACTGATGTGGTTGTGGATCAAAATGTCACTGATGGGGTGAAAATAATGTACCTGTGGGCAGCAATGAAGGACTGGAGGACCAACACAAAATGCAGCAACAGATGAGCTACTGTCTCTGACTTTACATTTGCAAGGTGGACCAATAAGGTTAGGTGTATCAGCAAGAGTGGACTGTGAGCATAGCAGCAACACAACACCACCACATCAATGTCACCATCCAAATAATACCTGTTCTGTGGTAGTTCTTTGGGGGTTCTGATCATTGAAGGACAAGGTGAAGGTGGCTAATAAAGAGAGAAACTGATGGACTACAGTCTGTAATTGTAGATCTGAAGTGGACCTGTATGCTCAGTGGAGCTGATGGACATGCTAGTTGCTTTATGATCTCGTCCTTTTTGTGATGGGTGTTTGTTTTTGTGTTGTAGAATGCTGTGTGTAAGGAGATTATTCCCACTGGTGAGTTTATTAACAGTAAACTGACGGCGAAGGCTAACCGGCAGCTGCAGGATCCGCTCGTCATCATGACCGGGAACATCCCGACTTGGCTCACTGAACTGGGAAAGACCTGGTACAATCACACACTCATTCATTCACAAGTATACACACACTCACTCATACACAGCCTGTCGGTAACTCTTCTCACGCAGACTGTGTGTATTTGGGAGGCTAGTTGTAATAATCAGAGCCAGTTATGATCAGATTATTGATTAGTTCTGATGAACTGAACAGTGCAGCACAGTGTGTGAAATGCTTTCTTCATTTTTAAAAATGTGCCTGTACTGGAACGACGTGTGTTCTTTGTGTCTATAATGTTTGATACTGGGAATTGAAGGTTAATGTCGTGTGGCTAGCGTGATCTAGAGTAAGAAGAAATCGTGCCATCTAGCGGGTTAATAATAAAATGCATCTTTGGTTTTTATATGTATATAATACAGTGGTAACCCTACTTACGAGCATCCCTACTAACGAGTATTCCAGGTAACGAGTCAAGATCTCGGAATGTTTTTGTTCCAGTTAACGAGTAAAATTCCAAGTAATGAGGAGCCTAAATTAGTTCAAGTACGTCAACCGCTAGGGGCGCGGCGGTCGTAGCATCTCCTAGATGCTAGTGTAGAAGAAGAGATCAGTCATTACCTTTGACTGCTGTCCAGTGAAAGTGCTAGTGAAAGTGACACAAAGACAGCAAAAGGTAGTGAACAAGAAAGTTAGATACATTTTACTTTTACTTTTCATATGATAAGTGTAACCATGCCATACACGTACACCCGTCCTCCTGTCCTCCTTAGCCGCCAGCCTACACGAGCACTGTCGTCGTCTCGTTTATGTTTTAAAAACCCATATAAACACATTATTTACATATTAAAGTATACTGTATATTGGCCGGCTGACACAGATTAATCAGTTTTACATGTATTCTTATGGGGAAAATGCATCCAGCTAACGAGCAAACCAGCTAACGAGCTCGGCTCCTGCACGGATTAAACTCGTAAGTAGGGTTACCACTGTATTTCTAAACTGTAAATATGGACATTAATATGGATGCTTGTCTTTCTTTTTCAGTCCGTTCTTCTTCCCATTCGATACGAGGCAGATGCTGTTCTACGTCACTGCGTTTGACAGAGACAGAGCCATGCAGCGACTACTGGACACAAATCCCGAAATTAACCAGTCGGATTCTCAAGATAGTCGGGTGGCCCCACGTCTCGACCGGAAGAAGGTGGATTGCACAGAATAATGAATTTAGATTGATTTTAACTTGTTTGCACTATTTTATGTATTTTTTAATAATACAGGCCATTTATAGCCTATTTAACAAAGTTCTGACCATCCAGAACTAAAAATACAGTTGATCATCAGTGTAAGTTCTGCTCAAACTTTACCTGTACCTAACTTTACTCTCCCTCACCACCTGTCTCTCTGTTTCTGCAGAGGACGATAAACCGTGATGAGCTGCTGAAGCAGGCAGAGTCGGTGATGCAGGATCTGGGCAGCTCCAGAGCTATGTTGGAGATTCAGTATGAAAATGAGGTGAAGACTAACAATTCTGCTTAGAATTGATCATCAGTACAGAGTCGATGCTTTATTAAAGTCTGCTGAAACTCTGTTATTAATCTGTTTACTAATAAATTAGCATGGGCTCTGATACTGAGAGCGAGGACTGTGGGAACCTTTTCAGCAAAGAAACGCTGAACTGAAGCTGAGAACAAATAATAAATCTACCATAAAGGCTTAAAACTTATAAACTTAATGTCTTTCTCTCCGTCTCAGGTGGGAACAGGTCTGGGTCCTACTCTGGAGTTTTATGCTCTGGTGTCTCAGGAACTTCAGAGAGCTGATTTAGGGCTGTGGAGAGGAGAGGAAGTCACGCTGGCTAACCCAAAAGGTCTCACAAACACACACACACACACACACACACACTGTTTCTTCAGTTCTCAGGTGGGTTAGTGTCAGGATTAAGGATTATGATTAGAATCGGGGAGGTTGTGGTTAGTATTAGAATTAGGGGTTAGGATTTTTGGTGCACTGGGGCTGGGTTTAGAGGTTTGTGACTAGGTTTAGGGTTATGGGTTACAGAAGTGGATTAGGGGTTAGGTTTAGGGTTGGCCTAATATTTTATTCCAAAATGATTAAATTCGAAAAGCTTCATAATTTAGCCTGATGATAAATCACAGAAACCTGTTGTAGGTTCTGTCCCTCTGCTGTCCTCAATGTAAAAGACCTTTAATATTACTGTAAATGTTACTGTAAATGCGCTTTTTACTGTAAATGTTCATGTTTCCATACGTGGATCTAACTTGAACGTAAGTTAAATATACTGTGTGACCTTTTTTAAATTAAAATTGTTTGAGTGTAACATGTTCTTTGTTGCCTCCTGTATACAGGAAGTCAGGAGGGCACCAAGTACATGTTCAGCTCCAGAGGACTGTTTGCCGTCCCATTTGGCCGGAGCACAAAACCAGCACACATCGCCAAGATCAAAATGAAGTTCCGCTTTCTAGGAAAGCTCATGGCTAAAGCCATCATGGATTTCAGACTGGTACGAATGACACCATACACACATACACACACAGTACAGTATATGCTGCCTAGAGCTGCACTTTAAAACGGTCAGTACGGGGTTGTGTATTATGGTGTACTGAGGTTACAAAAACAAAACGCCGTTATTCATCATCTGTAAAACTACAAACTTACATAACCATATGTACAATGTATATGTGTACCCTTACAGTGCAGAACTGTGTTTATCTAGTCTATTCCAAACACAAGTCCAACTTTAAACTAGCACAGAAAAACATACAATCCTAGACTGTTGCATCACGTTCTGACTTCACCCTCAAACTTTACGTACACCAGCCGCATGTCCACCATTAGTCAAACATCCTCTCAATGCCACCCATTCAGTTCATAACAGCTTTTCTCTTCACCCCTCTTAGACACGTCTCTTCACCCGTTCTGCTTTTCCTCAGATCTCTCTCTCATTTCAGGAGAGAGAGACTGTTTCCCCCCCCCACACACACACACACACACCTGTTTTGTAGCATCAA
>BRDA01002483.1:0-17267 GCA_036984385.1 Crenuchus spilurus
TCTAATGATACATACTGTACTTTCTGTCTTTACACATTTACATGTGATGACAGTTTTCATTCACTATTAGTCTTTAATGACTATTAAATAGTGACGTCATCACAGAGCTCTGCTGTCCTGCACTCTGTGTTCAGTAATACTGGGATGGCTAAGAATATTTTTCACCAGCCGCCACAACACAAACATACATCAGCTGTAATTAATATGTGTTTAGGTAAGACTGTGTTCGTTTGTGTAAGACTGAACATGCAGCCTGAGAGCACCAGCAAAACAACCAGTGTTGACCTAATTTATGTGTGACTGACAGCTCTCTGCCCTGCCCTCAGTGTGTGTGTGTGTGTGTCTGGTTTTCATATATTTTCAGTACAAACTAGAAAAATCACATACAATGTTCATTTCAATTTCACACACACACACACACACACACACACACACACACACACACACACACTCTAGTGCATCTTCAAAAATGATAATACAGTGAAATAGTTTATTTATTTATAAATCATATATTTAATAAAGTGACACATTTTAAGCCTTGTTTTGCTTTACTGCACACTCATTTAAACTCCAAATGAAACATTGAAATAATTTGAGAATCAGGATTTCTGACTTTCATGACCTATAAACCAAACTGATCAACATTAAAACAAAGATGTTTTGAAATGTGTGACCCCGCCAGGGAAAACCAGGCCAAAGTCACTGGGCAACTTATTGAGATATCGTGTCAATATCGTGTCACTCACATTAGCAACAAAACTTAGCCACTCAGTATTATTGCTGTAAATGAAAGATCACAGTCTCAGATATCTATCAGAGTACATATTTTAATAAAAAACAAAACTTAAATTCACAAAAAAGTTGTTTTGAAAAAAAAAATTAGAAAAAAAAGACTTTGACCTGGTTTTCCCTGGTGGGGTCACATATAATAAATATAAACTATGACAGGTTACAATTAGAATTACATTATAAACACGTCTTTTTTCAGAATATTATATTTTTTTAGATGCACTAGTATTACTATGTTCAGATATTCTTAACTTTTATTTGATAGCAAACCATACAAACTCAATATATTTGTCTGTTTGTATTGTCAACTTGCATTTCAGACCTGCAACACATTCCAAAAAAAGTTGGGACCATAAAGCATTTACTTCTTTTAATGTTGTCATTCCTTCTCACATCACTTACAAGACATTTTGGTACCAAATGATGAAGTGTTTCAGATGTTATTTTGTCCCATTGTTCTTGCAAACACGTTCTTAACAAGTCATTAAACCACAAGACAATAACAAGACAATGCTAAACCACATTCTGCACATATTACAAAGGCGGGACTGAGTGGCCTACTGAAGTGGGTACTGAACTGGCCTATTTGCAATCCTGATCTGCCCCCAATACAGAATGTCGGAGAGTTTAGAAATGAAAAATGTAACGATTGTGCAGGAATTGCTGTATATTAATAGACTAAATGAAGTTGAGCACATACAACATTAAACATATTCAGTGAATAAATAAAAGTCAACACAAATGTAATAAACATCTTTTTCTGGAGGCTGTATGTGCTGAATGTAAACACATGTATCTTAGACTAATATCAATAAATGCTACTCATGTTACTTATATACTGTATAATGATCAGCCATAACATTAAAACCACCTCCTTACATTTCCAGTCATTGTCCAGTTTAGCTGCCTCACCATTACAGGTGCAGTTCGTACTTCTACAATCACAGACTGTAGTCCATCTGTTTCTCTGTATACTTTATACTGGGTTCTTCAATAGTCAGGACCCCCACAGAGCAGGTGGATCATTCTCAGAGACACTGATGTGGTGGTGGTGTGTTAGTGTGTGTTCTGGTATGTGACGATTAAACAGTCTTTAAAGCATTGGCTGTAAAGCAGTAAGGGTTAAAATTCTAGTGTGTGATTATATGATGATAGACATTAAAAGCCCCTTTATAGTGAGTGTAATTGTGTGTGAGGATGTTATACATGCGTCCTCATTACTGCTCTCCCCTCACACAGTCTCCTGCTCACGCTGGCTCTGGGAGGTCTCCACATTCAGCGCCGATGACCCGTGGCTAAGCTGCTATGACACACTTCAGCGTCCCTCGGCCCCCCAGGAACTGTGCACGCAAGAGGCCCCTCCGATGCATCCTCAGAGAGCCGTCAGTCTCCAAACTCTACAGAACAGAGGACGTCCTACGTACAGAAAGTCTCACATGGTGACAGTCATATGGTCCAGTTCAGATTTCATGACTTTTTTAAACTGTGTGTATGTTGGTTAAGTTAAATAAGGAGAGCTCAGTTCCACAAACAAGGTCACATTACAAACAAGCACAGAACAGACCAATTACACAATCCTAGACTGTTCCATCACAGTCCTGACTCCGCCCCCAAACGCCACACCCCAACATTAGTTTCAATTTCTAATGCAGGTCAGTGACATCCTCTCAACAGCCTCCATTCAATTCATAACAGCTTTACTCTTCACTCTCCTCCTCTCTCAGACATTTCTCTTCCATACCGTGCAGCTCTTCTCTCTCTCTGTTTTTCCTCAGCTTTCATCTGGTTCCAGGATATGTTGTTAATGTTCTGGAACCAGTGCTATTTAAAATAAAATGGAAAAAAGACAACAACAAAAAACCAAACAAAAAACAATCCTACAGTATTAAAACTGAACAAATGTTAAATAATCTTATAGATATTTAGAAAAGTCAAATACATAATCACATGACACTCAATTTAGCAATTACAACAGCAAATGGTAGTTTTTTTACCTTCATTTTTTATATATACTCTAAGTTTTTCCGAAATTTATATCAAGAAATCAATTTGCATACACAGACGGGTGAACAGAACTCAAATCTGAAACTTAAGTATGTAAGTGAATCTTAAAAGGTTATAATCTTAAATGTTTCGGGTCTGTTCACTCAGTGGCCATCTTTAACAGCACTGCTCAGTTATATCCACTCACACAAGACCACACTCCTGTGTTTGGATGAGGAGACTCCAACCTGAAGGTTAACTGACTGTTAAACTCACAGTTTACAGTGTTTAGTTCAGTAACACATTAAAAACATGTAATGAGCCCAACCAGCAAGCTGATTGGCTCTTTATCTTAAAGGGCGGGACTTTTTCTGCCATGAAGAGCGTAACAAGCTTTCTCATTTATATTCAAACTTCAACTGTCTGCTCATTTGTCACATTTCTGATTAACTTAACTTGCTCCTGAATGATCTGCTCTTTGCCTTTCTGACGTTTAACATCTCTCTGCTTCCCTCTGTTCATCCCTCTGTACAGAATCACACCAACAGCGCAGAAGTCAGAAGTATCACCTTTTCCAGCCTCGACTGATTTCCTCTGGTGTTCAGAGTGGACTGGGGTTTTCTAGCACCATTTGAAATCAGTTGGGCTGAAAGGCATGCTGCCCCCTGCAGGCAAGGAGGACTGACAGAACACGCAAAGATTTTAGCTGAAAGTAAATAATAAAAGTAAAAAAAATATTGAATATATGAGTAAAAGCACTACCGAAGAGGAAGTACATCTGGACACAGCCTCCCATTAAGCACATGCTCATCTTGTCTTGTTTACAGTGAAAGAGACAACAAGAGAATAAAAAATAAAGCTTTCAGAAGATAAAAGCGCACTGTAATGAGCACTACCCTAGCAATTTTCTAACCCTTCACATACTTTAATGGAGACTTTCAGTGGAGAATTATTTCAATAATTTTAATGCAGAAAAAATCTCATTACTTTTTTTTATGTTTATGAAATTTGTTCTTCTGTGCTGCGCAGCCTGAAATAAATTATTTCTGGGAGTAAAAATTTAAAAGCACAAACATTTTAGGAGTATCCAATGTACATTGTATTCCTGTGTTACTATATTACACATAAAACACATTTTCTGAGCATTTGAAGGGCTTTTTGACAAAAAAAACAACATTAAGATTTTGTATTTATGTCATGTAGTTGTTCTATAAAACACTAATGTTGTGTTCACTTTACAATGTTTTGCTCAGATCAGATTCGACATTTCGCTTTTAATAAATGTAAGTGCTCTGTACCTGTAATGTGAACAAATCCTCTCTGACGCGACACGCATGCGCACATGAATACGTTATGCACGTCATCTCCGTCACTAACAAAAAACGTCATGTCTGTACAGGGTTACCAGGTTTGCGTAAATGCAGTAATACGTCGGGTGTGACGTGTTTAAATAGAAAAGAAAATGAACGACAAAGTAAGATCAGAAGAATTTACTTATTACATTTTCTGCAAAAGTCTTTAATTAGCTGTTTTATATTTTGGGATAATTTCAGTTTGTTTAGTGTGGTTGTCTGTAATACAATGAGAAGGAGTTGTGGGGATCTGGCAACCCTGTATTAGTGAGACTATTAAAACAGGTAAAACAAATGTGTTGGTGTTTATCTCAGGAGGACCGTAAACAGCTGTACATTCAAGTTGCATGTTCATAAATCAGATACGTACCTCATCTAGATCACTAAATAAGTAATTTAATTAATTAATTAATTAATTAAAAGAAGATGCGATGTCCACACAGCCCTGAAAAGATCAGATTGGAGTTACATTAGAGAAAAAAATAATCCAGATTCAAGTCACATCAGCTTGGTAATGTGAACATAGCCATTAAGATTTGGCCATTTAGATGGAAAATCCTAAAAAATACAGTAGAGCTTAAGGATTTGTGATATATTAACACAGTAAATGTGAACATATGCGTCTCCTGTCCCAGATCGTCTCATGTGTATATATATGTATACATATATATGTATATATGTATAATCATATGTGGCTTTGATCAGATTTGCAAAAAATCTAATTTGATGTGGTTTTTGACTGTCTGAGCTACCAAAAATCAATCTGGATACATTCTACATAGACCAGAAATCAGATCTGGACTTGCTGTCTGAACACAGCCGAAGATCTCACATGGAGCACATCAGTATCAATGTGACTGAATGTGCTTCTCCTGTTTGTAGTGTTGTGTACAGTGTGATGAAGTCATATGATAAACAGTCCTGGAGATCAGCACATCAGGACGAGGGTCACTGTAAGATCAGACCGAGAATGGAATGACTCGTCATTTCAGTTACTTCATCAAAAGCAGATAAAAGTAGTAAAAGTGTCTCACTTTTATAAATGAATCACACGTGAGGGAACGGCTCGGTAAGTTAAGGCACCTTTAATTCATGTGAAACATGTACACATATGTATCAGTGACCTTTTTCCAGTGTCCACCTTTACTTTTACTTCCACAGTATAAAAAGCATGACACTTAAAACAGCTTTAACATCATTACAGATAACTCTGATGTGGTAAAAAGAATCACATTTGATAGGCTGACTGGTTATGACAGTACAGTTTCAGGACAGTGTGCTTTTCCAGCAGGTCTTCATCAGACAGGCAGGCAGAACCTGGTCAGTGATTCTAGGGATGAGCCGTATCAGTGACCAATATGCTGAAAAATGGAAAACATAAACTATTTTTATTGGCCCCATTTTAAAATTGTCAGGTTTTTAAGGTCCTACGTTGAGAATTTCCACAAACGACGCCCTCTGCTGGCCACTTCAAGACTCCATGTAATGGTCATTAAGTATTGTGAATTTTACACCACAGTATTTTAATCAAAATAGTTTGTTTATATTATCATTTCAGTATCGGTATCGACCGATTGTATCAGACCTGAAAATTTCATATTGGTGTATCTCTATGTTCATGTAGACGAGTATTCCTAAACTAAATCCACTTCCCCCGTTACTGACAGGTGCTGTAGCCATTGGCTTTCATTCGAATGAACTCTCGGACGTCTGTAGCATTCTTTTCCAGCTCCTCTATCTCATCCCTCTGCTGTTGTATCTTCTGCTCATTCCTCTGGAACTTCCTCTCCAGCTCTGCATGAACAAAACAGACACAGTGCACAAAATGATGTTTGGATGTTTTCAGTATCACTAAGTCTTTTCCCCTGGAGGAGCTGCAACAGTGGTACTGCAGTATAACTACGCTGGAGTCATCTCAGAGTCATTTCAGAGTAATCCCAATGTAATCCCAAAGTAATCTCAAGAGTAATCCCAAAAGTAATTTCAGAGTAATTCTAGAATAATTTCCAAGTATTCCCAAATGTAATCTCAAAGTAATCCCAGAGTAATCCCAAAGTAATCTCAGAGTAATCCCAGAATAATTTCCAAGTAATCCCAAAGTAAACTCAAAGTAATCCCAGAGTAATCTGACAGTTATCCCAGAGTAATTCCACTGGAGTTATTCCAAAAGTAATCCCAGAGTAATCTCAGTGTAATTTGATAAAGACATATTATATGTAAACTGTTAAAATAAAAACAAAAGTATTTTGCATTCAGTATCCTGATATACTATAACCTTGTTGATTTAATGATTCAACGTTGGGGTAGTCATGGGCTTGTGGTTAAGGAACCAGCCTTCTAGCCAATACAATCCCCTGAACCTAAGGCACCTAACCCCAACTGCTGCCCGGGTGCTGTGGACGATGCTGGCGGTGAACTTACATCAGTCTGTGTGGGGCAGAACTTTACTTTCACTTTCAAAAAACATTTGGAACTTGTGTTGAAACTATTCCCACAACTAACAATGTCCCTGTCTAATAACATCACAAATGTTACCAGCCTTTGAGTTGTTCTGTACAGAGAAACAGTAAAATGACTGTAATCGGTGTTATAATACAGATATAACCAGTCTGGATATTTCATTTAACTCTAGATATAGTTCCATCACCACACAACACAAACACCTACTCTTTAGCGTTTCCATGCCCTTGTTGGCCTTCTTCAGAAGCGCCTCAGCCTCGTTCTTCATGTCTATCGCCCTCTGAGTGACGTTACCTCCTCCAGCACCTCCCAGAGCATCCACCTTATCCTTCAGCTCCTTATACTGACTCTCAGCTTCTGACAGCTCCTGGTACAAACAGATAACACATAAACATAAATGTAAAAACCTCTGCAGAAGATACTAAAGTGAATAAAAGTGTGAGAGACAAACCTTGTTTAGCTCAGAGGCGGCCTGAGTGGCATTATCTGCCAGGGCTTTGACTTCCTGTGCCTGCTGTCTGTTCTGCTCAGTCTTGTTCTTTAACTCCTCCACACCTTGGGATAAATTAGCCAATCGCATCATCACGCTGTTCAAGTTGTTCTCAAGATTTCTGAGCTTGTCCTCCACCTGGTGAATAATAATAATAACAACAACAACAACAACAATAATAAATTATTATTATTATTATTATTATAACAATAATAATAATAATAATAATAATAATTAATAACAATAGTAATAATGTACACTGATATAGCACCTTTCACATACCCAAGACTGCTTTACAAATCAGGGTTTTAAATAAAAGTCCTTTGAGAAGACATGAGCCTTGTGATTAAAAGATGGAAAGACAGAAGAAGGTAAGGAGTTACAGAGGGTGGGGGCAGCCAGACTGAAAGACCTGCCACCCATAGAAGAACACCTGAACATAGGAACAGTCAGAAGAAAGATAAGTGAGAGGTAGACACGGAGAACTCATCATAAGAGAAAGATAAGATCATGATCATGAAGGCAACACATACATATACACATACAGTCAAACGTCAACATATACCATATATATCAGTATATTTTACCTATTACACACACACACACACACACACACACACACACACACACAGCTACCTTAGAGAACATCAGATCAGAATAGCTTAAAGTAAAAGGGGCTTTTTGGTCAGCGGATAATTCCATCTGTGCTATTAATATAAATAATAGAAGGTTTGGACTTTCAGACCAATTACAGGAAATTGAGGCAGGCATTCCTCATCCATACGACAACAACAGAAGAAGAAAAATTAGTAAAAAATTCAGCGAGGAAATTTGGTCGGATGAACATGTAAAAAGTCATTTTGAAAAAAGGACGAGAGAGAAAGGATATGACAGGACAGCAGAGCAAAGCCACCTTAAAGTAAACACACAGACACACATCCTTCTATAAACCAATCAGTGTCGAGTGTAGGAAGATACACTTTATAATAACTTTCATTAATAAGCCATTAACTAATGATTAATAACTGTGAACAAATCATTAGTTCATGAGAATTTGAACATGAACAAAAGTTTTAAAATGACAGTTTATGTTGTTACTAATGTTTGTATTCATTTTTGCAAATGTTAACAAATCATTACTAAATCATTTGTTAATGAAATTCTCATGAACTAATGATTTGTTCACAGTTATTAATCATGAATTAATGAGCTATAAATGAAAGTTATTATAGAGTGTTATCGATACACCCCACGTAAGTGATGATGACAGGACGTAGGCGTATCATATAAATGTCTTTGGTGCGCTCACAGTGACAACAAAACGAACCGGACCAAATATATACAAGCTAACACACACACGAGCCGTGGTTCAGATCATGGTCCGAAATTTCAGGTGTGAAATGGTAAATACAGTAAAGTAACTGGACTGTTAATGTATTTACAGCTCGGTTGAAGAGCAACGATGAGTCAGCTTTAGTAGCATCAACAAGAATGAAATGACTCCGCGTCTACCAGCAGCTTCACCGAGTTAAGAGAACAGATATACGACCTGTTTAATGAAAGACTCACAGTTTACAGCAGCAAACAACATCTTTAAAATGTTATTGAAGAAATGTTATGACTGATACACAGTCTGATGGTGATGTATGTGCAATATCTCATGTTATAGCTCCCTCTCATGTGTTGTCACTTAAATATTAAATAATACAAAAGCAGCATACCATGGCAGTGGCGTTCCACGTAGCATTGAGGTTTTCCAAGGCCATCTCTATTGCCTTCTCAGCCTTCTGTATGGCCTCCTGAGAGGTGTTTAGTGCTTCTTTGGTTATACTGACGGCATCGCTAACTCCCACTGCCTGAGTCCTACACCAACACAAACCACAATCAAACACTGCAGACATTTTGGACCACTCTGACCATGACAGCAGAGTGAAGACTTGAATCCTGGTGCAAATTACTCGCTTACTTGGCGTTTTGGGCTTTGTTGAGCAGCATATTAGCCACGGCCAACTGCCCAGAGGTTTGGTTGAAGACTTTCTCCACATCAGTGAGGTTCGCAATGCTGCCTTTGATCTTCTGCACTACATCGTCCAGCATGGTCCGGTTGACTGGCAGCTGAATGTTCAGGACCTGCTGAGCCACTTTCTCTATGCTCTCAGGATCTGCACCTTCCTCTGAACACCACACATGACAGAACACAGAGGAGATACGAGGTCACTGGAGATACAAAATACTACAGCAGAACATTCAGTCAGGCTAGTAAAAAGCCTTGTTACTCTCTGGATCTTTATAGGCCAGCTGTGGGCTCGAGATTAAGGAAATACGAGCAGTTCAAACCCACAGGACTAGAAAGAAATGCCCTTGAGCAAGGCACCTAATCTCCAGCTGCTCCCTGGGAGCCATGGATAAGACAACCTACCGCTCTGGGCACTAGTATGTGTGTGTGTGTGAATTTCACTGCATGGTCAAGTGTGTGAGGTCAAACTCTTCAATGAGTGTGCACTTTCGCTTTCACTTTCAACAATTTGACAAATCACTGACCTGTCAGAAAGTCTCGGATCTTCTGGATGAAATCCTTCAGCTTCTTGTTAGCCTTTTCAAACATCTCTTTCTTGTTCCGAGCTTTGTCCAGTGTGTTCATGGCTTGGGTCTTCACGTTCTGAGTTAGTGTGGCAATGTCCTGGAGCTGGCAGAGGTAATGATTTATAGCACGTATGCTCTTACATCTTTTGAGGCCAAATGAACATGAAAAACTTTTGTCTTAAAAAAAATTCAGTCAACAACAACAATAACAATTGATAAGTACAGAATGATTACAGTCTAAGCAGCTCCCAGGGTGGCTTCCAGGGTGGCTTCACTGCTAGAAGGCTGCTAGGTGGTTATTAAGTGGTGCTGAGTGGTTGAAAAGATGTACCTAGATGCTTGCTATGCTCTCTGATTTGGCTGTGGAGTTATACTTAGACGGTTGCTATGGCCTACCATGTGTTGCTAAGGTGTTGATATGTTACTACTATGGTATACGACATGGTGGCTTGAGTGTTGTTCATTTTTATACATTTTGCTTCATTCTTGATGGGATAAATCTGTAAGTTTCTACACAGAAATGGTAAATAGTATACATGCCCACTAGACAGCAGCACTGGCCTAAAGATTAAAAAACCAGGTTTCGGATTTAAGGTTTGCTAGTTTGATGCCCTAAACTGAAAAGTCATGAGTGAAGTGCCGTCTATGAAAAGCGCTGTATGAACAAATTACACATTATATCATTTGTGCCCATATATTATATATCTATATGTGTGTGTGTGTGTGTGTGTGTGTGTGTGTGTGTGTGTGATTCCCTTACGGGCATCCACACACAATAAACACACCTTCTTGGCCATCTTCATGAGGTCGTCGCTGGCAGCGCTCAAGTTCTTGGTGACCTTATCAGCCTCCTGCTGTGCTCTGAGAGAGGCTCCTACGGTACCGTTACACTCAGGACCTCCACACAGCAGCTTCCCGTCTCTGTCCTTACAGTCAGAACCTCCACAAGAGCTGTTTAAACATTTACCATTAAAAATCACTTTACTGTCCCCACCACACACCTGTGAACAGAGAAGAGACCATGAAGAAGAGATCTTATTTAGCTTTGCTTTCATTAGCATTACCGTGTCTTTTTGGAATGTTCTCTCAGTACAGGTCTTTACCTTTTTGCTGAGGTTACCGACTATTTCATCCCCCTTGCCTGCTTTCTGTTCTAGTTCAGACAGAGATTTGTTCTGGGCAGTGAGTGTACGCAGGAGTTCATCTTTCTTCTGCCTCAGCAGGGTCTCAGTAAGATTGCGTGTGTCTCGAGACTGCTCCACGGGGCTCTGAGGTCCATACACAGAGGCGTTACAGCGCTGCTCAGCATCCACAGACTGCTGGTAATACTTCTGTATCTTCTCAAACTTATCTGGACACAAGCAAGCAGAAGGGATGGCAATGTTTTTAGGATATGAACTAGAAAAGTGATTTTGCAGTTTTGGCAGCTCTGATGTGGTTGCCAGGTTCTTGCTATGCATTTACTGTGGTATCACAGGTGTTTGCTTTGGTGGGCTAGATGGTTGCTAGGGCATTCTAAGCGGTTACTGGGGTGTTGCTAGGCAGTTGCTATGGTATCCCAGGTGGTTACTGGAGTGTTGCTAGGTGGTTGCTAGGGAATCCAAAGTGGTTACTGGGGTGTTGCGTGGCAGTTGCTCGGTGGTTAGAAAGGTGTTGCTAGGTGGTTACTATGGAATCCTAGGGGGTTGCTGAGGTGTTGCTAGGTGTTTACTATGGTATACCAAGTGGTTTTTGGGGAGTTGCTAGGTGTTTACTATGGTATCACAGGTGGTTACTGAGGTGTTGCTAGGTGGTTACTATGGTATACCAGGAGGTTGCAGGGGTGTTGCTAGACGGTTACTATGGTATCCCAGGGGGTTGCTGGGATGTTGCTAGACAGTTACTATGGTATCCCAGGGGGTTGCTGAGGTGTTGCTAGGCGGTTACTTTGGTATCCCAGGTGGTTACTGGAGTGTTGCTAGGTGGTTGCTAGGGAATCCAAAGTGATTACTGGGGTGTTGCATGGCAGTTGCTCGGTGGTTACAGAGGTGTTGCTAGGTGGTTACTATAGAATCCTAGGGGGTTGCTGAGTTGTTGCTAGGTGTTTACTATGGTATGCCAAGTGGTTTTTGGGGTGTTGCTAAGTGTTTACTATGGTATCCCAGGGGGTTGCTGAGGTGTTGCTAGGTGGTTAATATGGTATACCAGGAGGTTGCTGGGGTGTTGCTAGACGGTTACTATGGTATCCCAGGGGGTTGCTGAGGTGTTGCTAGGCAGTTACTCTGGTATCCCAGGTGGTTTCTCAAATACATGCATCACACTACAAATATCACATTTATGGAACATTAATATCAGGTCCAAATATCAGTTATCGGCCCTGAAACACACATATCGGCTGCCCCTCAGCAAACCTACTTCAGACTGTCTTGCAGTGGGAGTCGTTATGTTCTGTGCATAAACACGGCTGAAAGTGCAGCCTGTACCTGCGAGTCCAGCAGTGAAGTAGTTGTCCAGATCTCTGCGCCGTTGAGCCACAGTGTTGTTAAGGTCTCTGAGCTGCTGCTCCATGGAGGTCAGATTCTGCTTCAGGGTGTTGTCCCACTCTGTCACTGCACTCATCTCTCTCTCTGCGGCCATCAAACGGCCATCAGTGACCGCAATCTCAGCCCTGCGGGTAGAAAAGCCAGAGTCACTGGTGCGCAGGGGCATCATAGTGGGGTGAAAAGTAAGACTGTGTTAGTAAGGCCCCAAGTGGAGAGAGGACCCTTGAGGAGTGTGGAATGTTATTTACCTTAATATTTAATAATAGGGGCGGGGGGCCTGGGCACTGCTTGTGCATAAGGCCCAGAATTTGGTGCTACACCCCTGCTGGTGGGGAATGAATTTGTCAGGTTTGCTCTGGTTTTATAGGTCTTTGAGTAAAATAAACATTTTTATCTTAAATGTTTTATCTTAAGTGTTCTTGCTGTTGGGAAACAGCCCATACTGTGTCCAAGTCAGGCTTGTTTGAAAGTGCAGTCACAAATGAAAATTCAAAGCTTGTGGGGTGCAGTTTTTCAAAATTCTAAAAAATAATAATAATATTAATACTATAATGATAAAACAACAATATTAATAACATCACTGTGAAAAAATGCTTCATAAAAACTATAACAATATAAATAACAACACAGAGTGTATAATACAGCAATAATAACACCATACAACACAGTATAAACAACAAAAAACACTTTTAACTTTGTTCTATAAACTACAGCCAAATAAAAATGTTTTTATTTTATAATAATTTATTTACACAAAGTAAAGAAAAAGAAACATTTTCAGACTATAAATAATGCAAACACCACAATACTAATGCAGTGATCGGGGTTGCCAGGTCCAGCAAAAGTGTACAGCCAAAATCTGTCTAAAATTCATCCTTCAAAAGCTAAAATTAACCCAAAATCTAATCATAGACAAAGTAAACAGACTATAGAACTACCAGCATAATCACTCTTAAATCTTTTTTTCTTACTTACATTCTAATTTACATTTTTTATGAAGCGTTTACAGTGGAATTATTAATGTTGTTGTTTTATCATTATACCATTAATAAAACTATAATTAGTTATCATTTTAACTGCATCCCACAACCTTTTAAACTGCACTTTGAAATGAGCCCAATTTGTCATGAAACCTGAACCTGGTGAATCTGCCTGGTGCTGATCAGTGCCTTGGGTTTCTTGGCGTACTACCTTGCCAGCATCGCCCTCTGCTGGCAGTCAGTGACACAGGCTGACTCTTATAGACCTTCAGCAGAACATGAGCTGCTTCTCAACAGTAAGAACACAAAGGATGCATCTGTGTTTGGCAATGGCATCTTACTTGTAATTCCTACACACACACACACACACACACACACATATATATATATATATATATATATATATATATACATATAACACATTGTTTAAGGGCATTTAAGTTGGTAGTGAGCTTGTTTGTGTTTGTAATAACATGATAATTCAAAATAATAACCTTAATGAACATACAGAATATCACTGCTTACCTAGATAAAAGCTTTTCTATACCTACAACCTAAATGCCTTTTAAAGCACTGCCCTCTAGTGTGGACTGAGTGTAACTACAGTACCTCAGATCATCGATGGCCTGGCTGATCAGCTGGTACATCTTGTCTCTGTCTCCATCCTGCAGGAGGTCCTGAACCTCAGCCAGCTTCTTCTCCAGCTCACGTATCCGTTCATCGCTCACGCCGGGCACCTCGCCCGTCTCCAGGATCTTGGTTATGACGTAGCGGATGCTGTCCAGATCACGACGAATCTGACACACAATGTCGTCCCACAGCTGGAAGCACGGGTGACAGGCCACACACTTGGGGAAGCTTCCAGTAAAACCGCGAGCACACTCGTCACAGTGGCGCCCGCTCGCCCCCTCTCTGCATGTACAAGCCCCAGAGGAGCGGTCACACTGAAGGGCCTCGGCGCCCAGGTGGTTACATCTACATTCTGCACAATGAGATGAAGGACAGTGAAGATGATGGAGAAGCTTTAAAAATCAGCCGGTTGGGAATGAATTCTTACCCTCGCAGCGCTCGTTAGGATTCCCCCAGTAAAACGGTTCACACTCGGTGCACTGCATGCCTCCAAAACCAGTTTTACAGTGACACTGACCACTGATCTACACACACACACACACACACACACACACGAGAGAGAGAGAGAATCAGACTGTGTCCATAAAACACTGTGTCAGGCTCAGGAAAGGCACTCGTTAGCCGTACCAGGTTACAGTATGGGCTGAGGGAGTTCTGCGGGTGGCATCTACAGGCTTCGCAGCCCTGGTCCGTGCCCAGGTTCCAGTGGTTAGGGGCACACTGGTCACAGTTGTGGCCTTCAACGTTTGGCCTGCAGGGACACAACCCTGTCTGTCTGTCACAATGACACAAACCATCGCTGCAGTAAGCGTGCTGCGTCCCCGACGTCATACAGGTACAGCCTGCAGGACACACAGATACAGGACTAACACTAATAATAGTGCCGGAGTGTAAGACATCTTAACACAGTCAAATACAAATGCTACGGCTAACCCTACAGGTGGGCTAATTACAGCCACTAGCAGTCATTAAAATGATGTTCTGGTACTTCTAAACTCTGCTCTGTGACTGTATGTGTGTGTGTGTGTGTGTGTGTGTGTGTGTGTGTCTGTGGGCTGTTGTGATGATGGACTCTGCAGACGTGTCTCAGAGTTACAGTTTGTAACAGAGAGGTGTTGGCTGTACTCACGCCTGCAGTCTCTGAGCAGCGCATTGCCAAAGTAACCGGGTTTGCACTCCGAGCAGGACGGCCCGTCGGTGTTGTAGAGGCACTGCAGACACTGACCCGTGCGCGGATCACACGAGCCGGGATCCTCCGCCACTATGTTCCCATTACACTCGCACGGCCGGCACTCTCCACCGGCCTGCTCCGGGTTACCGTAATGACCCGCAGCACAGCGGTCACAGCGAGGTCCTGAAACATCAAACCACACAAACATCAGTATAACAAAATGTACTAATGACTCATACAGGACAAGAACACAACAGCACCTGCTGGACGCACCGAGTGTTTAATTCATCATTTAATAGATTAATTAATTAATTAATTGACTGATAATTGGTTGATTGAATCATTGATTAATCAATTAATGGATTGATTGATCAATTGATTGTGTGATTTATTGGTTAGACGATTGATTGATTGATTGTTCTGTTAATGAACTGATTGATTGATTAATTGATTAATTGGTTGATTGATCTGACCTAATGATGCTTTACATTCACTCCACAGAGAGAGATTTGTTCTCCTGATCTGCCCTATTTGTTTGTTTATTTATTGTTTTTTTATTTATAAATGACTGACATGCTTTATTTTTGCTTAATTGAATTTTTGACTGATGACGCTGACCTGAGAATCCCTGCTTGCAGTGGCAGATAATCTGGTTGGAGGACGGCTCCATATGGCAGGAATCTCCGTTGGAGTGACCGCTGCCGGGGTTACCTGGACACGGACAGGGACGGCAGTGCTCCCCTGAACCCAGTACGGGGTTACCATAAAAACCATTTATACACCTAGACAAGCAGTGATACAGGATAAAGAGAGGAAATACATGATCAGTACCCGAGTCCATGGCTGTGAAAAGAGACTATTTACAATGAAGTGCTGTGAAAATCCTACTTTGTACTTTAACTTTGGACTCAGGTAGGCAGGTGAGGCGATATATTTAATCAGGGAGGCACCCACAAGAGACTAAACCTGAACTAATCCACTTTTCCTGGTCTGAGTGAGCTGTGCCTCGGCTAAACATGATGCTACATCATAGAAGCTGGACTTTCTAAACGGGATCTTCAACAGACTCAAGTTTTTAGATGCGGTGTCTTCAAAACTGGATCTTGAGTCCAGTTTCTGGTTCTGAAATGTGTGAATTCTGGTGGTCACTGAGCTGTCAATGTAACTGATTGGCCGTTTAGCAACACACCTACCAGTAGTCTGAGATCTGAGACACTATGTCTGTGACATTTTGGGAATGTTTCTGTGAATTTAGGCCCTCAGATGTTTAAAGCTGTGACTGACCTCTCACACTGGTGACCCTCTGTGTGGTCTCTGCACACGATACAGGCGCCGGTTTGTGGGTCACAGGTGTCCGCGTGTCCGTTACAGTAGCAGGGTACGCAGCTGGGGAAGCCCCAGTGACCAGGCTGGCAGTCCGAGCACTGGCGTCCATGAGCTCCGCCGTTACACGGGCACTGACCAGTCGACGGGTCACACTGCTGAGCTGCTGAGCCGTCAAGGTGACAGTCACATGCTGAAGGAAGCATCAATTTATAATAAAATTAATGTCCGATCTATTCATTAAAGTGTACATTTTTACTTTATTTCATTTCAGTTTCTCAACATTTAGCATCTTATTTTTATTTTGCACAGATTCTGGCCACAGCAAGATTCATGGCAATTTATCTCCCTCGTTTCTTTACACTAAAGTCCTAACACGTCCCTCACGGCTGTAATGTCTCTGAGAAAGTGTGAGATATTAGGAGAGAGGATGACCGGTGGCTTCAAGGAATACATTTACATTTAATTTATACACACCAGTACAGCCGTAAGGCCCAAATCCGTATGTTCTCGGTGCACACTGGTCACAGTTGCGGCCAATCACGTTGGGTCTACAGCGACACTGACCTCCGACCTTATCACACTCTGCACTGAGGGAGCCCTGAGGATTACAATTACAAGCTGCAGAAAACAAAAGCAGAAGAGATGAGGTTAACACAAGCACAAGACAGACACACAGACAGACTGACAGACTCCTGAGACATGACTCACGCAGAGCTCCATCATGCATAATGGAGGAGATGCTGCAGATGAGCTTGATGCACATCTCAGCCAGTGGAGGCATGGGCGCAGACATGAAGGACTCCAAACACATGTAGCGCTCCATCTCATCTCTCCGCTGCTGAGCCACGGGGTCGTTACCCTGAAAACCTGGCAGCTCCTCATACCTAGGCATCAAAACGAGCTACAGCGAGAGAGAGAGAGAGGGAGGAAGAGAGAGAGAGAGAGAGAGAGAGAGAGAGAGAGAGAGAGAGAGAGAGAGAG
>BRDA01002486.1:11926-48312 GCA_036984385.1 Crenuchus spilurus
AAATTTTAGAGCCTCCTCACATCTCCTCACCTGGGAAGTAACTGAAAAGTCCTCCAGAATCTCCCTCAGATTATTAACAGAATTGCTTTTTAGAGTATATGTACATGCTGTCTGTCTTTCAGTTTCTTGTGGTACAAAAGTACATTCCATCAGTTCAGAGTGGCTTACAATACTGTGAGAAGACTGATGCCTTCCACCTTGAAGGCTTCAACATTTGAACATCATCAGTTTGCTTCAAAGCAGGCATTTTTGTGATTTCAGTCACATGTTCCCAGGTGGACTCCTGGGTAAAAATCCTCTTGGAATCACTGGGCTTTGAAGTTGGACAAAAATGAATGAATGATATAGCGCCTTTCTCAAACCCAAGGACGAATTACAATCAACACACTCCATTTATTCACTCGACCACACAATGGCAAGAAGTGGCAGCCAATTGCGCACAGTGTACTCTCAACCAGAAGTGACCGTCCACCTGGAGGACTGCATCAAGCACTAGGGTGATCACCTTCGACAGAGTGCCAACCATATCTGGGCATATATACATACATACACATTCATTCATACACAGCAGGGTAATTTTAGAGTATCCAGTTCACCTGATCCATGTTTTTGGACTGTGGGAAGAAATCTTTTTTTATCTCAGTTTGAGATCATAGTTATTTGTTTGTGTTTGATTTCATTAGAGATGTAAAATGTAGGATTGCAACTGAACTCCTTTACATTACAAAGGATAGAGAGTCAACAAATGGCTGGGTTGGTTGGCTACTACCACATTGGGGAGAAAATGGGGTAAAAAAAGAAAGTTTTTTTTTTTCTGATTAAGAACTTGGAGTTAGTTTGGTGTGTTTAGTGTTCTGCACACAATCCTCACTGTGGTGCATTAAACAGCAGTGTGATTACTTTTCCTCATTTAAATATGCTTAGTCATACATTATAAGGTTGAAGACATGTGATACTAAACAAAGAAAATATCAGTAAAATATCATTACAATCTCTTCTAGAGGTGTCAGTAAATCTCTTCAGGCTATTTTGAGCAACTTTCTGACTAGCAAAGGCAAATACTTTTATCACTTTTCAGGTGCAACGAAGCTTACAGTCAATGTAAGGATATCAGCATATTTTTCCATGTCTGCACATCAAAACTCATATGTCTCTTCTCCATCTCTTAAGTCCTCAGATGAATTGCTTTAAAGTCTGTCACAATCAGAGTTGAGGCCTAAGGGTGATTGTGTCTCCTCAGTTTTAGTTCATACAGGTTATTTTTTCCATTTAACTCTTCTTCTAGTCTCATGTTGAGACTAATTTCATTTCCATTGCATTTCCATTGGTGTAACATGTGCGTCAAACACCTTACAGATTTGTCTGTTTTTTGTTTGTCTCATCTGCTGGATTTTCTATTTTATTCTACACTTCTAAATAAGTGTCTTTTGTGGGTCCCTACTGATTATATGTAAATTACTGCTAGTTGAATACTAAGATGTCTGATGATGCATCTGCTGACTCAATGAGAGCTGAATGCAAATTGGTTTTACATTCTTGACCTGGTCAGTGGTCTTAAATTGCATTCTATATCTTCATTGCATTGTTTGAGTTTACTTGAATTTTTTTAGACTTTGCAATGCACCAGGTAGGTTTTGGTCCCTTTTGGAGTTAATATTTGAGGACTGACTGTAAAAGTCTGTTATTTTGCACCTTGCTGATGTTATTACGTTATCTTATAATCTAGAGCAGGGGTGAACAATACGTCAATCGAGATCTACCGGTCGATCACAAAGGTAGTGTGGGTAGATCGCATGGCATTTAAAAAATAGATGTCAGCTTATCATCCGTCCTTGCTATAAAACATCTCACTTGACTGACATACAGGGAGACTGGTCAAGCACTAGGACCCAGCGGGATTTCAAGCCGCTCAATCAGAAAATCCTGTTTCAATTTAGACCGCCCACAAGCTCATTCAATTGGCTCTGCCGTTTCTTGCTAACGTGTGATTGGCCGAGTCCACTTTCGCTTCATAAAACAGCATCTGGACTTGTAAACCAGCGTTTTTCAAGTTGGCCAGCAATCTGTGTTCGCCTGTCACTGTAAGTTCTTAACATATATGTTTGTTCTGCCTGTGTAAGAAACCTAAATCTGACCATTTCCATACGGACTTTTTTATTATGTCAGTTTTGAAGTGTGTTTGCCTTGACTGCATTATTCGGCGTCAGCCTTTTCCAGAGGTGGGGGACTCGAGTCTCATGACTTGACTCGAGTCAGACTAGAGTCGCAATTTTGAGGACTCGAGACTTGCTTGACTAACGCTGATGAACGACTCGACTTGACTTTGATTTGATCTTTATGACTTGAGACTTGACAGACTTGAGACAGATGACTTGAAAAAAAGACTTGATTTTTAAATTTAAATATATGCCATTTCAAAACAAAGTTAGATTACGTTAGAAGATTTTATTTTGAAGCAGGATCGGCTTACTTTACAGTGCATGCAGCACGTAGAACGCTAAACAGCAGCAATAACGAGCCGTTGTAGCACATGAAGTGAAGAGGAGACCAAATGTTTAATATAATTTTGGTCTGATGAACATGAAAAGTCAGCTTAAAAACGCAGAAAAATACTGAAACAAGCAGCTTATTTTCTGAGATAATGAGAGAGAAAGGATATAACAGGATGACAGCAAAAATGAAACGGTGCTATGTAAAAGCAAACAGGTCATATGCACGTCCTTCTACACACCAATCAGTGTCAGTATAGGAAGAGCACACCACGTAAGTGATGACGGCAGTACGTGGGCGTGTCATAATAAAAGTCCTTGGAGCATTCGCAAAAATGCAGTGTGAAAACAAACCTAACAGGATACAAAATAACAAACACACAAAATTTATACAAAAAAAATAAATAAAATAAAATAAATTAAAAATAAATAAAAAAATAAAAAACATGTGGTTTTTGCACGCCACATGCTATTGTTGTTATTTTGTTCTGTTCATATCTACCCTATCTAGCAACCTTGACATCTAGCATATGTAAAGATAAGATTGCTTTAATTTGAAAGTTATGCTAAAGGTAAATATTTCTTTAATGTTGTGGCTGAGATGTTTGCTAGTGTGGATATGAACTGCACAAAATAGCATGAATAGTATGTGGCATACTGCACTAAAACATTATGTGAATGTTTTCATGATTTGATGTAATGTTTTGTAATGTTTGTAATATTAACATTTCAGACATTGTTTTTATAGGTAACAGGTTTACATTTCAGGCAATATGTTTTTATTTATTTTTATATACTTATTTTTATTTTATTTACTATTCAGTTGACAATAAAATACTTTTTAGTGCTCAGAAATGTTCATTAAGAAACACCTTTGAGAGATGCATTAATAGGTGATGGAGAAATGGGGTGACCCTCTTGATGGGGGAAGTAAACAATTAAGTAAGTTATGTAATTGTATGTTTGAGGTATATTTGATGTTTAATAGGTTTAGTTTATGTTGAAATAAAACTCAGTTTGTATACGACCGTCTATACTGATTTAAATGTGTAAACTGAGGTAGATCAGACCATATTTGTATGACTTGACTTGTGACTTGCTTGACTTATAGCAGGGACTCGACTTGACTTGCTTGGTTCTCACCACAGTGACTTGTGACTTGCTTGAGACTTGAAGGCAATGACTTGAGACTTGCTTGTGACTTGCACATGAGGGACTTACTCCCACCTATGGCCTTTTCACTCATGAAGATCAAGTCCAAGTATCATATGATCATTTGGAGGTTTGCTTGAGACTGGCAGAGTAAAGTAGGCTAATGACAAAACATGTACACAGTTGGGTTCATGTTCATGTAATTATTCAAGGTACACCTGCTTACATTGTACACATAAATTGTCAGTATATTTATAAATTAATATATGTCTTGCATTTTTATATTAGGTAGATCATTTTGACTTAGTCATTAGATAAGTAGCTCACAGGCTGAAAAAAAGTGTGTGCACCCCTGGTCTAGAGAAACACTTACCAAGATTAAAGATGTTCATAATGAATGATGATAATGATTGAAGGTGCCTAGCCATTCTTTCAAAGTTATGCTTATTCTTGGGCTTTGCCAATTAATACACACACTTTGTATAGGGACTCTCTAAGCTTCTGAGGCCATTACACCTGGTGGGAAAGTTTACTGGACCTCATCAGCAAGGACAGACTTGTAATAATTGAGCAAACAATGTAAGCTTTAAAGCAATTGCTTACCTTTCACACCACTTTAACTTATCTTTGAATTTCCCCTCGGGTATCAATAAAGTATCTATCTATATATCTATATATCTTTCCATCCGTCCATCTGTCCATCCGTCCATCCATCCATCGGTCTAACTTCCTATAAACTTTGTTTTGGATTTGAATGTTACTGAAAAGAGTCCTTTGGATACAGTATGAGTTTTTGTGAATTTGGAGTACTTGTGAACTATAAAAAAATTAATAAAATCTAACCTCTACAGGCAGCCACCTCAGACTGATGTACAGACTGGTCTTTAATCTTTTTTTTTTTTTTTATCAGAAATCAACATTTTGCTGTTGACATTTGCATTCATGACACACAGTGAATTAGTTTTGCTTCTATCTAACAAAATAATATAAACAGAGTATTTTTGTCTTATTTAGACACTGAAATTAACTTCAATTTTGTTGACTTCACCCTGGAGACCCCAATGCCTAACAAAATGTGCTAAAATAAATAAATAAATAAATTCTCTCTTTGTATTTTGTTTAGTTTTTTAGTCTGTGTGTCTGTGAAACTGGCCAGCTGAAGAATCTTTTTGTGTCTTCACCCCACTGGACTCGTTGTCATGTTATTAGCAACTGCAATAATTCAAATATATCAAATATCAAAAGCAATAATTGCTCTCATTAGGGGTGCGAGGGAACGAAAAGAGAAAACTCGTGAGCCTCCACGCTGCCTGGGGAGGAATGAGAAAAATTGTGAGCGTCTGAGCATCTGCGATTGTAGTGTTAAAGCTTTAAATGTTTTTCTCCTTAGTATGTGAACTACACTTATGACCACACTAACTTATTTCACAGTGTGCTTGCTGTAACCATAGATCGGAGCATCCATACATAATTAAGGTAAAATGAGAAGATGGTGCTGACATTGGAGAGGATGGAACCCTCACTCCAATGTTAACTTCTGACTGTCCCTGTTTAATTATGCTATTATATTTAGACCTGCCAGGATCCGTGTGGCACCTTATAATTCATACTGCTAATCTGTGCAGTACTTTCTAAACATAACTATCTGTCTATTCTCTTTCTCCAAGCTGAATACCAGACTCTCTGCCTGGTGTGATGTTGGACCAATCATTTGATGTTTGAGCCAGCAGACATTGCAATGTGAAAGTGATAGGGAGAGAGAGAGCGCTATCTACCCACCCAGAGAGCACAGCCAATTTTTGCTCTCTGTGGACCAGCTGTTGATGGCAAACAGCAGGTCCAGGATTCAAACTTGCAATCCTCTGGTCATAGTGTCAGCATCTTAGCCTGCTGAGCCACTAAAAGGCAGTTGTCACTTATTTTGATTTGTTGCACAGATTCATGATAATGTTTCCTGTCACTGGGGTCAAACCCTGCAAGGCCCAAGATAAGTACCTTTAGTTACAGCAAATAACTGTTGTAGACTGTGTTGTAATAACTTGACTTGAATATATTTTGTCTCCACTCACCCAGTTCTGGCTTCTTTTACATTTAGTTAATGGTACTTTTATTTTAAAGGGTCTGTATCCTCCATTTCACTTGTTTTTATTATAAGAAAATGTAGTGAACATTATGGATCAGGTTGGACCTTTAAAGGACTTTTACAATGTTTGTATATTGGAGAATTAAAATGATGTACCTTTTATAACTATAGTTTGTTCTGCCTTGTTGTGCATTTAGATCCCACATTGTTTAAATTTGCATATACACTGTAAAAAAAATCTTGGATAATTTACATTAAATAACTGGCCAAAAAGGTCCCAATAATCTACTGTAAAAAGTTATATTACTAACTGTACAACAAATTACAGTATTTTACTGGATAGAAAATTACAATGTAATCCTGTATTACAAGTATGTCTTGTTTTTTACAGTAACTTTTCATTGCAATGTAATCCATTTTACAGCATTTGGTGTAATATATGATTTTACAGTAGCTGTTTTATGTAAAGGCCATAGACAATAATTTGCAGTAAATTATATTTACAGTGAAAATTTGTAGGTTTTGTTTACATTTTTGTCAAATCATGTGAATCAATATTTACCAATAAACCACTAAAATTACACTGATTCAGAAATATTTCACAAAACAAGCCAACAAAATGGTTACATAATCAAACATTTATTAAACATGTCCAGAGAGGTGTGAGGTACAAGACATTTCTAAAATTTCTAAAGGCATATCAGAAAAGTTTTGATGTAACACTGGGGGGTGCGGGAGTTGGCGGTGGTGACAAATGCACACCAGATAGCTTTTGTGCTTGGGTGCCCTGCCTGGGTGCCCTGTGTGTGGACTTGGCCCTTTACACCATACTGAAACATTTTCAGGATAACGTACAGTACTGTGAAAAAGTATTTGCCCCTTTACAGATTTGTCACGCTTAAATGTTTTCGATTATCAAACAAATTTGAGTGTCAGACAAAGTGTCAGCTTGCTGTGGTATGAAGGAGATGGATGCAGCGGTGGGTCATGACAAGATTTCTTTATTCAGCTGAAATATTTGACTGAAACCAAAACAATCTGTGACTGTGGCAACTTGAAGGCATAAATGTAATAAAACACTTGATCATGCACAACATATGACATATGAGGACTGTGTGACACGAGGGATCTTTAAAGCAAATCTAATCATCTCTGAGACTGGAGAACATTGTATTGTGCGATGTGATGACAGGGCTGTGAAGACAGGTTTGGCCAATGATGAGACAAGACAAGACTAGGGTGGGGACATGACATAGCACATGGACGATGTAAACAAGGAGAACATGGAAACAAGAAACAATTAGAAAGAGTGCACAAAAATGGTATCCATGGGAGAATATCATACAGACAATCAAACATGGAGGTGGTAGTGTGATGGTTTGTTGCTGCTTTGATGCTTCAGGACCTGGGTAACTTATTGTAATTGATAGAACCTTTAATTCTGCTCTCTACCAGAAAAAATCCTGAAGTGGAATATCCAGCCATCAGTTTGTGACCTTAAGTTCAAATGTACTTGGATTCTGTAGCAGGACAATGATCTAAAGCACACCGACAAATTCACCACTGAATGGCTCAAAAAAAACAAAAAAAACAAATGGTTTTCAATTGGTCTATAGTTAAAGGTGGCATGTCATGCACCCATATCCTCTTACCTCTCTCTCTCTCTCTCTCTCTCTCTCTCTCTCTCCCCTCCCCCTCTTGACTCAATTTCAAATCATACCCTGCTGCCCTCACTATCGCGTTTCATCCTCCATAGTTCTCCAGCACTTAGCTTAACTACATTTCCCAGAATCCCTGTTGAACCTTGCCATGTGACCTCCTTCCAGCTGCTGTTTGCTTCACTTCATTGTACATTGCAAAGTATTGTTTGCTTATTTTTGAGTGTTTTTATTCTGATGTCTTTCCTTGATCTAACCTTGCATCCATTTTTGACCTTACCCTTGCTCTCTGTAATCCTTCTTTGTTTGATATTTTTCATTGCCTTAGTCTGTTATTTAGAATAGCCTTAGTGTGTTTTTTAGTGTAGACTTAGTCTGTTGCTTAGTCTTTTCCTTTTGGATTTCTCTTAAAGTAGAAGAATGTTCTTGAAGGCCACCTCTACCTCTGAAGCTCTTCAAAATAGAATATTAACTTTGTGTCAGTATTTGTTCACAAAAAAGATAAAAGTGTTAGACACCAAAACATCTAATTATTCAGTCAGCATATATAAACATTATAGTGTTAAATTTCAATAAAATAAGCAGAGAAAAAATTAATTAATAAAATAAAAATAGAAATACAATTAAAAGCTTGGAGATTAACTTTGGGGGAGCCTCGAATGATGCAGACACAGTACTTAAAAGCAGCACAGCGAAAACACAGTAGCAGGAAAACCACAATCTTATTTTTAAAAGGAGAATCAGATTTTCACTTTATAACTACTTGCACACCCAAACTCAACCAAGTGCAACAAAACCTTCTAATTTATGAATGTATAAAAAAGGTTGCATGTAGACCTCACCACATGTACACTGAAGTCCAGTACTTTGTGGCTAAATCTCAAATGTCACACCGCACTATGTAAAAGGGCACAATCAAAGTAAAAATCGAGCCATTTGGGACTCTCACTTAACAGAAGAGACAGCAATTTTAATTTCTTCACAATAAATAAATAAAAAATAAATAATGACCTTCGATTTAAAAATAAACTCCAAAAATTATTTGCTTTAAAAGTGTCAAGTTTCTTCATAAAACCAACAGGAAACAAGAAAGTTTTACAACTCACCCTGAAATATACTAAACCTGAGCTAATGTTATAAAATCAGCAGTTTTCCACTCAGTAAAAGTGATACATGAGCAGAAACACTGCTTTACTAACCTTCTGAAGTTTATAGTTATTTGCAGTTGTGTTCAGTTTTAGGGTTAAGTTTATGGTGAAGTTTAAGCTTAAATTCAGGATTCAGCTTCAGATTAACTTAGATGTTAGCAATAATATTTAGTCTGCTCAAAACAGTGCTGTTTCTAATCTTTTGGAGCATATAGTGTTAAGTTCACATTAAGTTTAGTTTAGTTAAATTTATGTTAAGTTTAGTGGGAGGTTTGGGCTCAGGTTTAGGTGAACTTTTATGTAGAGGGGAAATATTAAAACTGCTTTTTGTCACGCTGGTTTGCTGGATATTCAGGTATAATTTGTACATATACATGTGTACAATTTCAACTAAAAACCACGATGAGATGTTACTTAATCTTAGAATTAATCTTTAGTTGGCTAATGAAATATGAAAAAGAACAAGTATAATTTTTTACTTTCCAACTTCACAGAATGCCATTTCCAAGAACACTGTTCTCCCATCTTCCCATGCAATCCCATAATACAATACTTTACTGTAAACCAGGCCAAATTTCAGTGAGCACACCTCTTCCTGTAATTATGCTTATCCATTATTGTAAAAATGCTGCTAATTACTGTATTCCTTTTGTGTACCCATAATGCACCTTAAAGTACAGTTGCACATTGTAAAACAGTATATGGTTGTAAAAAGTACTGTAGAAACTACACTAATGTTTTATAGTGTATTTGATCAGGTAGGTCCAGTTTTTCTGTGTCAGTGATTCTTAAAGAAAAATGTCCAGCTTTACTGTAGCATAAGGAACATATCATTAAGCAAAATAAATATTTGATCTCAGATCATAAACTCTGAGGAAGGAAAAGAGGAAAAAACAGCAACTATGTGAGAGGAGTTATTGTTCCAGATGTTTTTGCACAGTGAGTTAGTTCTTTTAGGCAGTGTGACTATTACTTTGACTACTGGGGAAAAGGAACATCAGTGACTGTCACTTCAGGTAAGATTCTCTTTAATAGAAACTGGCATTAAATGTAAACTGCTTAGCTTTGAAATCCCCTTATTTTACACAAAAGAAATGTACAGATATGGGCTACATTGGGCAATAGATCTCAGTATGACATATTGTATGGGTACTGCTGAGCAGTCTTTCACTGTGACTACGCTTTTGACTACTGGGGTAAAGGAACAATGGTCACCGTGAGCTCAGGTAAGAAGCCAAACTGACCGCAGTCACATTAGATCTGCTTATAAATCTTAAATATTGTTTTTTGTGCGTGAACTATAAGTAGAAAATGTAATTTAATTACAATCAAATCAATACATTTTTATCTGATCTTGAAGGAAAATGTAAAACATTTGAACTGGGTCAAAGGTTTTCAGTCTTTACTCAAGATAAATGTTTGTATTTAATATCACAGTTCAGTTGAGTTTGCTTCAGTCTTTGATAATCTGCTGAATAAACACAGTTCAGAACATTTGGACATTATCAGGTGATTATAGATGTACATCAGACTGTATTGAGTAGTTTTTGAATGATGTGAGAGTAGTTGTTCATCACTGTGACGGTGCTTTTGACTACTGGGGTAAAGGAACTATGGTCACCGTGAGCTCAGGTAAGAAACCAAACTGACCACAGTCACATTAGAAGTGCTTATAATTTTTTAATATTGGTCTATAGTGTTGACTGAAATCTAAATTTATTGAACTGTTGGTGAATCAGATAGTGAACTACACTTAGAGTGTGATTTCTTCTTTAACTAAAGAGTGAAAAGTCTGAAAGAATGTTCTGGTAAATTCAGTTTTTTAGAGAATTGGTAAAAAATGTCATTTAATCACAAAGAAAAGTCAAAATCAAAAACATGGTTCATAGGTCTTCAACCTTTATTGTAGATCAAGATTTGTATTTGATATCAGAGTGCAGACTTCTTTTCTGCTGCTTTCATAAATAAGCTCTCTGAGGCTCCTCAGCAGAGTAAATGCAGAATATGTTAACATTATCAGATGATTATAGATGTAGATCAGACTGTGTTGAGTAATTTTTGAATGATGTGAGAGTAGTTGTTCATCACTGTGACTATGGTTACTTTGACTACTGGGGTAAAGGAACTATGGTCACTGTGAGCTCAGGTAAGAAACCAAACTGAATACAGTCACAATAGAACTGGTTATTAATCTTAAATATTTGTTTATAGTGTTGACTGAAAAAAATCTAAACTTATTGAACTGTTGGTGAATCACAGACTGAACTACACATATAGTCTGATGTCTTCTTTATCTAAAGAGTGAAAAGTCTGAAACAATGTTCTGGTAAATTCAGCTTTTTAAAGAATTAGTAGAAAATGTCATTTAATCATGAAGAAAAGTCCAAATCAAAAACATTTATGGGTCATAGGTCTGCAACCTTAATTCAAGATCATGATTTGTATTTAATATCAGAGTGCAGACTTTTCTGCTTCTTTCATAAATAAGCTCTTTGAGGATCTTCAGCAAAGTAAATGCAGAATATCTGAACATTATTAAATGAATTTAGATGTAGATCAGACTGTGTTGAGCAGTTTTTGAATGATGTGAGAGTAGTTGTTCATCACTGTGACTGGGCTTTTGACTACTGGGGTAAAGGAACTGTAGTCACCGTATCGTCTGGTAAGACAAAACTTATTCTTTTCAGCAAAAATAAGAGTTAATTAATTGATTTGACATTTACAATGGCTACGGATATTACAGTCTACTGCTGAGTGTCACTGTTATACAATGAATGAAACAGAAAAATACTGAATCTACATAAACTGTACCAAACAGACTGCTGATTATTATATTGATTTGAGTGCAGGTTTAAAATGTAAACTAATTTAAACTGACCAATACGGAGACAAAATACAAAGATATTTTAAATAACGCTATTGAGCTAATTGTAGTAATTTTAGTACATCTAATTAAATTATTATTGCAATTGAAAATTAATTAAACTGGATACTCATAAAAAAGACTGGATGTTTTAAATATGCAAAGAGTAAAATATTAATAATCCTTCTGATTACATTACAGTTCAAGATTCAAGGCAACAATTTTCTTTTTTAAAGTTAAAACAAGGAATGATTTATTTCTGTGTGGAACTTGCTTCTAGCCTGACTTTATAACATTCTTATTTATTATGATTAGCAATTTATTAAACATTAATAAAATATGCTGAATAATGGAAAATTATATATAAAAAATTAAACATATCATGTTCGTGCAAGTTTTTATTTTTAAATTTTAAAAACATCAAAAACACAAATATTATTTTCCAGTACAAAATTTTCAAAAATATTCATGTATTTGCTTAATTACAAAAATAATCTACAGACTACTAACAATGAAAAATACTCTTTAAAATTACTAATAGTTTAATACGTACATGAAAATATGTAACTGAAATATCTAGAATTTGCTGTTTGTTTTAATCTTTTAAAAAACTGAAAAAAATAGAATATACAAAAATGGAGCAAATAAATTGTACAAAATATTGAGATTGTGAAATTTCTATTGTACATTGCTGAATCTTGTTTTATCTAATAATAATAATAACAATAATAATAATAATATGAACAGTTCAGAAATTAACTATATCACATGAAGTAGAATTTATCAATATTTATTTTCTCTTATTTCTTGTTTGTGTAATTTACTTTTTGTCAATTTAATAGCCTAAATATCTACATAATTTTCTTGTATATAAATAATTTATTTTTTAAACAAATTCTTGCTCAAAAGTATTATGCTCTTCTGTGTATATTTTTGTATAGACTAAAAACATTTCATGATAAAAATTTTGAAAATGTTCACAAAAATATTTTAAATGTTTTTTTGTGCAATAACTATTTTGCCTTGCTACTGCTTAACATTTTAATCATGCTAATACAAAGCACATGCACATATTATATATATATATATATATATATATATATATATATATATATATATATATATGTACATGTTAAGTTTTGTGTTTTGTTCTTGTAAAATTTATCTTTGAATTCATAAAGACACAGACTTACTTTTAACTGATTGTTATATGTTACAGTAACTTAAAACTTTATATATTTACATTGCAATTGAGTTATACTTATATGATGAATATTTATACTGATATCAGATATAACATGAGTAGAACATTTCCCAGTAGATGATGTAATATGTGTATATTTTTAAAATTTATTTTTAATTTTCATTGTTTTATTTAAATTAATAATCTAAAATTATGAAATTGAATTGTTACTCGGGAGTTGTTAAATTTAACTCCCACCAGATATTTATTTTAAGCAATTTAACCTAATTTAAATTAATTCGGCAGTAAAGCAATTTAGAATAATTAAAATTAAGTAGCTTCAACTTAACTTTTCTGAAAAAAATCAGCAAAACTAAATATGAAAAAAGTGTTTTTTTATTAAAAGGTTACAGATTAGAAACTCTCAGTATGGGTATCAGTATTGGAATATATGTATATAATGTTTCTATATACAGCTGTATGAAACTGTCTGAGGTTCTACTTAAAACAAAAAAAAAGAAAAGAATATGAAACACTTTACTTACTGTATTTACGATTTTATTTATTTTTATTACAATTTTATTTTTTTACTACTACTATTTATTTATTTATTTATTTATTTATTTATTTATTTCTGCCCAGTTGTACCACACTTTTGGTCAGCTTCAGCTATTGTGTGCTTATAAATAAACTGAATTGAACTGAATTATGAAGCATAATGTTGTAGCACTGACTTCTCTGATGTTGTTGTTTTTGATATAGGAGGTCAGAGTGCACCCACGTCCCTTTTTGCTGTCTCCCAATGTGAGGCCTCCTCAGATGGCTTCCTCACCCTCGGCTGTGTCACCAGTGGTTTCTCCCCGGCTGCATCACTTCAGTTCTCCTGGACTGGAGACGTGACTGAGCAGGTGCAGTACCCGGCTGTGCAGATGGATGACGGAAAGTTCACAGCAGTGAGTCACGCACGCGTTAAGGCCTCTGACTGGAATGCAGAGAAGCAGTTTATATGCCAGGTGCAGCATGCTGGAAGTTCAACACCTAAGAAGGAGACCTTGAAAAAGCCAGGTAGGTGCACATCTGGGCTCAAAGGTCAGCACTACATGAACACAACTCAGTCAGAACACAGAAGCACCTGCAGGGCAGGTCTTATTAGAGAAGACCAGTGAAAGTGCAGCTACAGTGAAGGTTATTACATTTACAGGTAGTTCACTTATTCTGAGCACAGCAGTGCTGTTATAATGATCTTACTGTTATTTTATAGAATCAATATCTGATTTCCCAAGAAAAAGAGAAAAATTACAAAAGACTTGAACTATCTGTTCACTCAACACTTAACATTGTGATGGTTTTCTATTTTGTGTTAAAAATAAATGTGTTGAAATTAAAAATAAACAAAGTAACAATATGAGCATACTAGTGAACAGTTCAGCATTGATAGTCCTTTCCAGGTTGCTGCAGTATGAACTCATCAGAAGTCTGTTGTGGTGTCAGTAGATACAGCTGCCATTTATAACACCACATACATTTTACATATAAATCTTACATAATGGTTTATAATTGCCATCAGAACACTGTCTACTTGTATCTGCATGTGACTATGAGACCTCCTACGCCAAGGGTGTAGGAGCGGTTTTGACATTGGGGGGACACATTTGCTAATATGAATAAAAGCCTATGCTATACTCTAAAATATGACATATAACCTGATTGTACTGTAGGTAAGGTAGTAAAGTATTAAAATAGTAAACTATACATACATACACTGTATGTATAGCGACAGAACAACATTTGTGGTATTATAGTAAACCACAAATAAATAAAGAAAATTCAACATTATCTGTACTTCTGTTTATTATTAGATAAATCTAATTAAAGATCACTTTACAAACTAAACATGTTACTCAACATTACCTGGTACTGTTGTCAGAAAGCCTCTAAATTATGCGTGAAATTTCTGGATTATATAAATATATCAAAATAAAGGTGGGACAAGTTAACAACAAAAAGTGTTCATTGATGGGAACTGTGTCGTTTATATCCACTGAAATCTACATTTTAATATATTTTGAAGTCAGATTTTGACTATTGGAGATTCATTTCAATATACAGTATTTATGTATTTTCTATTCAAACTTTGAAGCTGTTTCTGTAACATTACATCGTGAAACTATCTCTGTTTTCATTTTAAGATTTGGGTATATCATTTCCAGCAGAAATGGGTAAAAATAGGCTTGAAGCATAAAAGGTTAAAGCTAAGGCATAGAACTCCACTTATTCAGTACTGGAGTAACATTTCAGTAAGTACTGTGCATGATAAGGTCCTGGTGCAGCTGATGAGTGCAGTCGTAACCAATGAGTCCATTGACAATACACTTATGTTCACATTCAGCTGAAAGTCAGAGAAATGGGTTTCTGCCATTGGGGTCACAGACACTTAAAAACTATTCTGAACAGCTAATGAATAACTAAGCACATTGTATTATTCCCATTTATTCTGTCTGAACTCATTCTGTTTTATTTTATTTCTGGATTTAATTAATTATAACTGTGTCAATTTCAAAACCTCACCTCACTCTCTGCTGCTCTATCTGTTTCATGTCCTCTCTCTTCTAAATGAGTTGCTTAGGGTCCTTAGCATAAAATATAAATATACAGGATGTTTCAAATGCTGGATTTGTAGCTGATCAGTTATGTTAATTTTTAACTTCTCTCTATCTGCAAAATGTTTCATAAAACCCACAAATATCATCATATTCATTACTAATTCATTTAAGAAAGCAATGTCCCTCTTTGCACCCATACTCCCATAATAAGGTGATGTATAACATTTTAAATAATATAATAATAGTTTTGGTTATTCATTTATTTATTTATTATGTGTTTGTGTGTAAACTATGTTGGTGGTTTTATTTTTTCTTTGATGACATAATGCTGAAATGAAATGACAAAGACATGTAAGCTTTAGCTAACTAGAGAAGACTAACATTACTGTTAGAGTAAGGCTGTGTTCCAAACAACACACTCTGAAACATTACTTCACTACTAACAATTGAGTCCTTTTATTTTTTTATTTTTATTTTTTTTAACACATTAATTGTAGTAACAGTGTGCAGTTTGGGACGTGGACAGAAAGTAATATAACTTTACGTTTCTGAGAGTTTTCTGACAAAAGTTATAAGAAATGTTAGCTAACTTTCCCAAACTCTTCTAGTTTGTTACAATGTGACTTTATCCAAAAGCTGTTTTTATTGCAGTATACTGTTGCATTCACTGATCTCATCAGTGACCTCAAATTTAAACCTGCGTTAACTACCTTTCAAAAGTTGCTCAGTTTATTGAGTGAGCTAGCAAGGTAGATAGCTGACTATCTGCTTATTATTACCTTGAAAATAGCCATGATGTGCTAGCTTGCTAACTACTCTAGTAATAGATTGAGTCTAGCAAATGCATGAAACGCTGGAATCAGAGCCTCTAATTTCATGATACCCTAATGGTAGTGGCAAGCTTCAGTTTACGCAACTTCATTCACATCCTGCTCTCAGAGGATTTTAATCTTCTGCCATTTACACATAGTTTACTTTTATTATTTTCTTATGTCACTACTCTGCTCCTAACCCACCCCCCCAATCCCTCCCGGTTCCTACGCCTATGTCCTACACTACCTACTGCATCTCTCTGTTTGTTTTGCAGTTGTGCAAGACCTTGCTCCAACTCTGCTCCTAACAACTCCCAGCCAAGCAGACTTAAATAATGGAGTGGCCTCCTTCATCTGTGTTGCCAAACAGTTCTTACCTAAACAATATTCATTTAACTGGACTCTTGATAACAAGGAGGTAAACGATCGGGTCAAGCAGACGATTCTGACTGAGGAGAAAAGCACTTTCATCATGTACACTGCTGTCAGTGTTTTAGAACTCACAGCAGATGAGTGGATGAACTCTGTATCCTCAGTTATTTGTGAATTTGAACACAAGACTGGAGCCTTAAACAAAGAGGCCAAACATGCAGGTATGATAAATAAATTAATAATATGTTTTTACATGTTTACTTTGTGCTGTTGCTCTTCTCAGAACTCTTCAGCAGTCATGAAAGCAGTTAAAATAGATTTATCTCAGCACTAAGTATGATTTGTCTTTAATAACACTATGTAAGTTGTGAAAGTATAGAGATAAACATGTTGACATTTTACACAGAACTGTATATACACATGAATGCACAGTCAATTCACTTTTAATTGTGCTGCATTACCTTATTAGTATTAATAATTTTAATAATACTGTTTTATTGTTTTTGCAGCTCAGTTTTCCTTGAAAATTAATCCACCACCAGCTAAAGAGCTGTTTGTAAACAAAAAAGCAGTGATCGACTGTGTGGTAACTGGTGATAATAAGAAGGAGGTGAGTGGAGCTGTGGTGTCATGGACAGTTGGAGGCAAGAGTCCCAAAAATAGCCCAACAGTTACTGATGGTAAAGAGACAAAAGCTCCATTTACCAGGACTAGCAGACTGAGCATTGATGAGGGGGATTGGTTTAAAGGTGATGAAGTGGTGTGCTCCACCTCAGCCAAACAAAAAACTATATCTGACAAAATAAAAGTCAATAAAGGAGGTGAGTGTTTTGTTTCTCTGGAGTTTAAACTTCTTAGATGATGTTATATGTGTAGATTATTTATTAATATGTGTAGATTATTGATCTTATCAGGGCTAAATCCTGCTTAGAATTATGTTGTTTAAAGTATGACTTTTATCTATAAAAATTAAGCCAAACTGATGCTTTTTGATGTAACTGTCTGTACTGCTGAGGTTTAATTTATTGTCATAGTTCACAAAGTCTAACTGTGTCCTAAAAGACATTGACTGCTTTGTGAGACTTTATTTAAGATCTGGATGTGATTGATATCCAACCATTTCTTTCAAAGTGACGTTTTGTGGTGTTTCTGTAAAATCTATGGATCTTCTAACATAGTAATGGTCTCTTCTCATGCAGGTGAACGTCCCTCTGTTCTCTTTTACAAACCTGAGAAGTCTGTCAGTGACACTGAGAAGGTCTCTCTAGTGTGTGAGGTCAGCAGCACTGATCTCGGGGATGCGTACGTCATGTGGGAAATAAACAAAAGTTATGAAGACGGAAACAGCATGAACACCTTCAAATCAAAGGAGAACAAAGTGGTCATCCTCAGTTATTTAACCGTGACTGGAAAGCAGTACAACAATGACAACATCGCTTGTGCCGTCAAAGATGCCAACAACATCACACCATTAAAGATCTACACATCTACAAGTAAAGTCAAATGTTCTAACACTCCTTTAAACATGACTTACAGACTCTCAGACTGAGATGATCAGGAAACATCTCTGACAGCATCATTTGGCTGATCTAGGTCAGAGGCAGACTGGGAATAAAATGCAGCCTGGACTTTTGTTTAGCTCAACTTTAAAGCAAATGTTTTGCCGGCCAATGGCTGTTGGTTGTACGGTTTAACAGTCTGTCTCTGATCCAGATGATCCTTCTTGTTCATCTGAAGAGTCTGAGATATTTTATATCATGAAAGATTCTTTGTGATGTTTTTGTGTGATCACACATGCTGTGATCAGTCTCAAAGCTGTTATTACATTTATATTACATTTAATGTTATAGTAATAATGACTATGAACAGAAAAATGTTTAAACGGTTAAATCAGTCCTTAGTCTGTAGCTACAGGTTAACCCCATTATGTTCACTTAAAAATATGACCTCTGCTTAAACTTCTATAAGGTCTAAAATCTTTACTAAAAGTCATAAAAATATGTTAACATCTCTGAGGCTTGTTGTCCATAACAAATGGTTTCGGCATCATACGGTATCATATTTTAAACATCTAACTAATGTTTTGTTCCTAAGCTGATGTTATGGTCTTTCCCTGCTCAGAGGATATTCCATAAAGCAGGATTTCCAAGTTAGACAGATAATTTAAGCCCAAATATAAGAACTGTCCAGTAAGGATGTCCTGCTGCTCTACTGATATTTGACAGCTTTGGCTTTGGACTGTTTTTCTCTGTTGCTTATAATTTTCTGCTTGCTGGTTGCCACAGTATACACTCTTCACAAGTGTGCTGTTGTGTCAATAGACATAAATCTTACATATATCTGTGAGTCAGAAATCACATTATTCTTTATTGTTACTGGAGATACTGTGGCAACACTGTCTACTCATAACTGCTTGTCACAGCCAAACCTGCTAAGCTACCTGCTGCATACATCTCTATGTTTGTTTGTTTTGCAGTTGAGCCTAAGCAAGCTTCAACTCTGCTTCTAACAACTCCCACTCAAGCAGACATAAGTAATGGAGTGGCTACATTCATCTGTGTAGCCAGTCAGTTCTCACCTAAACAACATTCATTTATTTGGACCCTTGATAATAAGAAGATAAATGATCAGGTTAAACAGACTATTTTAACTGAAGAGGCAAGCACTTTTACCAATTACACTGCCGTAAGCGTTTTGGAAATCACGGCAGAGGAATGGATAAACTCTGTATCCTCAATTAAGTGTGAATTTGAACACAAGAGTGGAACCTTGACCAAAGAGGCCAAATATGCAGGTATGATAAGTTTACGTTTTTATATCTGTTTACATTGTGCAGCAACTGTTCCATGTGAACTTTTCCCAAACATTAATAAATAAGTGTAAAAATTAATTAATCAACAATTTTAAATTAATTAATGTGGAGTTAAAATGTATGGACTACACACCCAAAATATAAACTGCAGTTTATTTAGTTTGTAAATTTTTTACTTTAGATTTAATGACACAAAATGAAATTAGATTTGTGTTTCAAAATCCTCTATGTCCCATTTCAAGGAGAGTCAGAGTGTGAGACAATAGATTTTCAAATCATCCCTCCTTCTACTGAGGACATGCTGGTCAAGGGAGGTGGTGACCTTGAGTGCATAGCTAAAGGAAGAAAAGGTTTTGAGAACATCCGTTGGACTCATAATGGTCAAATCATCGCTGGTATTGTTAATGGAACACCTGAAGATACCTCACTCAAAGTTGTGGCTGCTATCAATTATAATGACTGGAGCAGAGGCGCAGAATACTACTGTGAGGTTGCGCACAAAAACTTGCCCCTGCTCACCGAAAAGCGTAAATATAGCAGAAAAAACGGTAGGACACTCTTACTTCATCAAATTCTGTGCAGCATTCTTGCTAAACCAAATTAATTTAATTCATTTCAAACAAATTCAATTTTGTGAATTTCAATTTTGGAGCTTGATTAGTTTTACCTGAAAATGTGCTGTAAATTAACTGATTAGTGTGAAGGTCTGTAATTTAATCAGCAAACAGTTCAAAACTATTAATTGTTGAGCTGTTTGAATCCAGTATGAATCTGCAGCATTTGTATTTTAATAGCCTGACTAATGCTTATAGAGTGATTTTAATCCAATATGAATCTGACAGTAAATCATATGGAGTGGTTTTAAGTATCCGTCTGCAGCATGTGCACTTTTTGTAGCATAGCAGTATTAATTGTAGAGGGATTTTAATCCAGTAGGGTTATCCAGTATCTATAGTATGTGTATACAGTATTTTTATTGTCTGACTTTAATTGTTACAGATATATTTTTTCCAGTGTGAATACAGTATTTTTATTGTCTGACTTTAATTGTTACAGATATATTTTTATTCAGTGTGAATCTGCAGTTTGTTTAGTTTTTAGACTAAGTTTTAGTTCACACTATTAAGTGTGAAGTGAATAATTTGCTTTAATTTTCTGAACCTGGAACAAAACCTGTTAATAGACATACCAGTCAAATCTTCCACATTACATAACACAACCTAATCTGGTAAACCTAATACAGCTCCAGCATCACTTTATTCTCTTCTACAGTAAATTGAACTATTCACTAGTGTTAGTTGTTTAAGCATTTAAGCCGTTTCTCTAAAACGGTGTTTTGACTTTCACTGTGATTTTATGTTTTTAGGACTTGGTGATTTTAAGAGGTGTCCCACAGTTTACTTGCTCGCTCCACCAGAGAATACAGATGAGGAAGTGGTGACCCTGACTTGCTATGTGAAACACTTCTACCCAAAAGAAGTGGTTGTGTATTGGCTTGCTAACGATGAAAAACTGAACAATACAGAAGAATATGAGCAGAGAACCACTAACCCAATTGAGATTGAGCAAAATCGCCTCTACTCAGTTTTCAGTCAGCTGGTTATCAGTGCTGATGAGTGGAAGCGTGGGACAATGTTCAGCTGTTTAGTGTACCATGAGGCCATTAATCCAACTGTCCGTACAATAGCCAGATCAATCGACAATGTTTCATACAAACCCACCTTAGTGAGCATCACCATGAACAATCCCTCATCCTGTATGGCACCTTGAAATGTTTGTGTTGTCTGCTAGTCATGCTTGTTTAATTATTTTTGTCTGTTTTTGTTTTTTTGTTTTGTTAACAATAGCATGTTGTCTTTAAATGTGTTTGATGTTTGTCTGTTGCTGCTTTTTGTAAAACGTCAAGTGAAATATGACACTTTTTAAACAATTATAATAAAATATGTACTTCAGCATAAACCCTGTGTAGTAGATAAATATTACATTGTGCTACTGTTACCATATAGATAACATTAGTGACAATAAGAAGTGTACCATACTATTAATTATAGCAGAAATACAAATGAGGAAATAATTTACTTAACACAATGTGTGTTTGGTACAACTGAGACACCAAATGAGAGTTCTGAAATTTTAGACCATGTTGTGACGAGAGCATGTGTCTGTGTTTTTGTGTTGTCAAGCTTGTGTTTATGTAACATCATCTCCCATCTGTCCCTCTATCTGGCTATAATCATTTATTTATCAGTGAAATAATAATTCATCTCTGCTGGTTGATTCTTAGCAAGCCAAGACACTCAGTATGTTAAAGCAGAAAGAAATTGTGAAATTTCCACTTTTTTCTTTAACAACTTAAAAATACAAGGTCACCTCTTACCTGTTTGTATTACATATATGCTTTATTCTATACAAAAGCAACATAAATACTGTCACATCAGCTTCAGTGTGACTTAACATGGGTTATACAGTCTAGAACTGTACTAAAAAATTGAAAATAATTTCCTACAATATATAATCACTCTGCAAAGACAAGTATCTCCAATGTTTGGGAGTTTCAGTTTTCTGTTTAATGTGAATTCACGATCATTCAACCAACTCAAATTCACTAAAATAGCTTTCAATGAAATAAGTTTATATGAACTTACATTAAAAGGAAAGAAGGTTCCTTATAAAGTTACAATTTTGGAGATGCTTCTTTTATCTTTGACATCAAAAATCCATCTAATGCATCTGTGCAAAATCACATGGTGGTGTGCAGTTGGGCTTAGTTATGTAACTGTGAATGTTGTGGCAGATCATTTTCTTTTACATCAAACCATTCATATTATAATATCCCTCTCAGTACAATAAGAAATATTTTCAAGGTCACTTTGATCTTCTTTTTAATACAAATTCAAGGTCAGCTGGACCTGCTCTACATTTTACTACATGGCACAGAGCACAGTCAGATGTTAATTGGTTAATTGTATACCTGTTTAATAGCATCTACACCTGTTATGTTGCTCTAGTCTTTTGTTCAGATTTTGCACCAAAGCTGTTTCCTGTTGAAGCTGACTGCAGTATAAGTGAATCTGCAGATATTGAATCTTTACACCTCTGACAAAAGCACAGAAATATTTTATATTCTTATGTTCACGTTAACCACAGGCTACACTCTTCCCTGTGGACATAAATGTATGATACTTTTTTCATTTGTCATTTGACCAGACAATGCACTTTGACCAGAGGTGCACTAACATTTGTATTAGAATATAATTTAGCATTTCAGTATCTGAGGTTAGCCACAAGTTGCAGACAAACCCCATCTTTCATAAGAACATTTTACCAAATTTCCCTTCAGTCTGCACAGCAAGAATACCTTCAAACTATATACTAACAGTTCATTTAATTTAATTCAAAAGTTTAGTCATCAGAGGAAAAGTTTGTATCAATACAAATAAAATGAAATGTTCAGTCATTTCCTGGAGGAAGGTCTGTAATACAGTGATCATCTAGTAACTGCATCAGCTACTCAATAATCACTGATGATCTATCTCCACTGTTTGGTTTTCTACATCATTTAAACACAATACATAGTCTTTAGAGTGTATGAACATTTCATGGATCGATAGAAATGCACTGGAATAAAATCTCCTTACCAGAACTTATATTAGAAGTTGAGAATAAAAGTTTTTGTCATCTCCTGTAAAGTTAGCATTTTGGAGATACAGTGGAACCTTGACTCAGTGTGCTTGTATATCAAATTAGATTTCTCCATTAAAATGAATTAAAATGCTATTCATTCATTCAGGCCCCCAAAACCAAAAGTTTTTTTAAAAAGAAAATATAGTTTTTAAATAACTACTACTACTACTACTACTACTAATAATAATAATAATAATAATAATAATAATAAAAGAAAATGTAAAGAAATAAACTGGTTTTATTAAGTGTATTTACATTAAAGATCAGACAATCTTCACTGACTTTTGCCTTTTTTGTCACACTTTCCTTGCTTTCACTTGCAGGGCGTTTACATAAAATCCTGTGCAAAGAGCTCTGTTTCTATTTCAGAATGTTTAGAAATTGAGTGACAGTTTGTTTACACACAGTAGCACAAACTCTTCTTCTCTGCACTGTTAGCACTCACTCACGCTTGCTAGTGACTCCTAGTGGCGGGAGTCAGCTGCAGCATAAAGCAAAAAAAATAAAAATAAAAAATGCAGAGCGATGGCTCATATTTCAGAAACTTCAAAAGTTGGGGTGTCAAAGTTTAGCTGTTCTTGGTGACAAAAGTCATGCAATGGTTGGACAGAAGGAACCAAAACTGGATTCTTCCAACTTATATATCAATAACTAGACACAATACGTTGTCATTACTGAGCATTGCAGTTATATACTATAGCAACCACCTCTTTAGAGTTTAGTTGTTCATTAATTATATTTCTAAGTCTATGTAAATGTTTATGTAAATGTTTCTTATTGATTAATCTGTCAGTGGTTATGTAAGGCATTATAACTCAAACAAGCTTTTAGTCTTTTCTTTAACAAGCTTTTAGTCATTTATGTAAGAACATTAAAATGTGCCCATTTTTTCCAGGATCTGTGGACTGTCAGCTGTTGACGGAGATTTTCTGGCAGTCAAAGGACACTGAATGGTCAACAGAGGCAGATGACAGTAACATGGGGAACACTGCTTTAACGTTTGTCTTTCTTTTCCTCATCAGCTTGGTTTATTGCATCACTGCCACTATTGTCAAGGTGAGATGTTTCCTGTGAACAAAAGTTCTGTTGTGATTTTTTTAGTAAAATAATGAGAATTTTAAGGACTTGTTAAGTTCATTCTTTATTTATTTGTCTATTTATTACACTAACAGAGACAAAACATTTTATACTATGAATTGTATATGCATTGTGATGTAATTATGATAAAATCCTGATTTCAGGTCAAATGAGTTGGAGAACTGAAATGGCTGCCTGTTTGTCCTCACACTGCTGTCTCATTTCTGCTGTTATCTACCACTTTCTACACAAGTTTCATATGTAAATAAAGTCTGAAATGTCTCTGTGCTTCTGCTGAAATGAATCTTTTATAATGACATTAGAATAAATAAACAATAAGTTTAAACTGATCATCATTTACATAAGTGTATCATTTGAGTGATCTGTAGTTAAAATATTAAAATGTTTCAGTGAGAAGAGTGTCTGTGTTGTTTTATTAGTCAAATTCAGTATAAAGTCTCCACTGACATGTGAAGAGTCACCAAACAAAGCAGGACAATGAAAAACATCACTTACATAACAAATGACATATAAGCAGACGTTCCTGTGCAGGTGTGCTCCATTCATCCCTGTAAGTGACATAGATGGTCTTTCACTTCTGCTTTTGGGGGATTTTGGGGTTATTTTGGTCCTGGCTGTTGCCTAATGCTTCCACCTGCTGTGTGCTGTGCTCGCTGAAGCCTGTCCTGCACTCTTTCCTCTCTCAGCCTCAAAACAAAACCTGCTTCTGAAAATAACAGACATACTCACCCACCAGCGTAAGATTAATTTGAATTAATTACATTTTAATTTAGATTTCATTTTGAATAAGTGAGATATTTTATTTTCTGAGTGAAAATAAGTCATAATTAAGGTCACTTCTACAGAGAATAAATAAAAATATTTCTGCAAAATTTAGTGTGAACTTTCTATTTATTTTCTGAATTTGACACTATTATTATTATTATTATTATTATTATTATTATTATTATTATTATTATTATTATTATTATTATTATTCATTAAATAATGAATGTGCATTAAAATGTGAAGTGCTCCTTAAGTATTTATTTTTACTCTTATTGTTAATTGATCTTTTAAAAGTGTATATATGTTAAGTTTCATCGTCTCATCAAAAGCATTTTTATATAAAACATTCAACAGTGTTGCCAAGATTTCAACATAAGTCACTGAGTAAGACATGGTTTGATGTGAAATGTTCTACTAAAAATTGCCTTGATTTGTACTTTATTTACAGTGATGATAATGAGAAAAATAGATCACAGTGTGTACAACACAAATAGAGCAGTTTTATTAACTACTTTTTAATAGACTGATTTAAAATTAACTATTTTTATTTGTTATTATTTATTTTATTATTATTAGACTAATTTAAAATAAAGTTAAATTAGTCTAAAGTTACTTAAATAAGTAGTAGACATTTTATCTATTCATTATATGTAATGCTAATGGGGGTAAAATACTGACATGTGACTACTAGTCCAAAACAGTCCAAAATAAAATGATTTAGAACAGCCTACATGTACCTCTCCACCATAAAAGGATTTAAAAATGTTTTTAGTCTAAAATCTTCTCAAAAATATAATGTCTCAGACATTAGGCAGTGAATTCATAACCATGTCAATGTCACTTTGTGTGAGGCAGTTTTTAGAGACATTTTTAGACATCTAGTTCCTCTCACCACTGTGAACAACTGTGACTCTGAAAGTGTCTCTAGTGAAGCATTTCACATCAAACCACTCAGAATGTCTTTCTTTACATTTTTAACATTTATTATCTGAAACTGCTGGAATTCTGCTTTAAAAAGTTCTGCTGAGTGTTGGACATTAATGACTCTGTTACATCTGAATTTAAATAGTTTTATCTTTTACTGTTTGCAGTTTCAGGAGTTGCAGAGCCGGACATCACTCTTCTGAGCAGAGAGGATGAAAACAACATTAAGCTAGTGTGTTTGCTGGCTGGTTTTTATCCTCATAAATATACAGAAGTGAAGTGGTTAGTGGACAATCAGCCAGTCAGTAAAAGTCTGGGAAGGATTTTACAAAGTAGGGAAAATAAAAAGACTTTCACTCAAATAAGTGAAATAGATGTTGACATAAAAAAGTGGAACGGAGGCTCAGAGTACACCTGTCAGGCAACACACAATCCCCAAAAATACAATCTGACAATGAGCAAGTGTAAAGGTAAGAGACACTGTAACACCAACAAAACTGCCAAGTGTAAGATCATCCATGTTCAGTAAACTGCACTGAAATGCAACAATACTGTGACACATCATTCATTTGTTAACTCAAAGCATCAGTGCAGACTTCAGCAGTCACTGACTAGATCTGCATGATGTCTTTCACATTTCAGCTCATCCATCGTTCACACCTCTGATCAATCTGGAGAAACCTCGTCTCATGTCTGTAAAGAGTGGTTCAGAAAGTGTAACAGTTTCTTGTGTTGTTGAAGCTGCTCCCAACTCCAAGGTTTCATGGATTTTAAATGGAAATGAGATGATGCCAGAGGAGCAACTCAACGGCAGCACTCAGCGCTTTATTAGTAACCTCACTCTGACAGCAACAGAGTGGGAGAAACTTAAAAATGCAACATGCAGAGTTAAACAGCTGTGTGACATAAACTTTTTGGAGAAAACAATAAAAATTCTAGGTAAGATGCTACTACATGGTTATGCATTAAAAATGCATTGACCTGAATGGGAAAATTCAATAATTTTAATCTAATTATAATAATATTTGATAATGTATGAAGCAATTTTCTGACACAAATTAAATTCTCAGACTATTTTTAAGTGTAAAAATCATTACTTTGTTATTAGTTACTTCTGGAGTGAGAAAATGTCCTATTCTGAGAATTTCACATTAAGAATGAATGGACTGGAAAAGTACTCATTCATCTACTGTAGTTCTGCTCAACCAACAGATACTGCTTCTCACACTATCTCAGGGCAGACCCCTGAGCATCATTTCAGTATTGCTCTGACCCACACTCATATATTTGTCTTTTTTCCTCCATCCCTCATTCATTCCATAGAGTCCCATTAGTTGTTGGTCCAAACTAAACCCTATTGTCTCCTTTAACCTACAATCACCCAACTGCCTGTACTCACTCAGAACACAACCTCAACCTCGAATCCACAACTGTACTGACCAGCACTCCTCTATGTGCTCTTTATTCATCCCTCTTTACTTTACATAGACTTTCATTCATTTTCAACAACACCTAGCAAGCACTTATCAACCCCACTACAACCATTCAGTAAACATTGTGTACACCATGGCAACCTCTTAGCAACACATTAGCAACCACCTGGGATGCAATAGCAGCAGCCTAGCAATAATGTAGCAAACATGTATTAAAAGGCCTAGCAAGTACTGGATGGTGGGAACCACTATAGTTGCTCACCCATTCTTTGTTTCCTTCAGAAAATGCCTGTTTCTACTTAAAATTATTCTTATTCAAAATGACACATTGGAATCATTATGAAATCGAACAGAATCTTTTCCTTAAAAAATGAGCAATCCAGCTGAATCATTGTGGAGTGAAGGTTCGTGCTCTAAGTGTTTGATGACGAGTTCTGATGTTCCTCAGATCCTCAGCAGAAAACTCCTACAGTGGAGATTAGGAGGCCTCTTGCAGATGATCTAAGAGACAGTGCTGTTCTGGAATGTTCTGCAAGAGATCTTCCTTCTGGTGATCTTTCTGTCAGCTTCCAGGTCAATGGACATCCATTCTATGAAGATGAAGTGAATCTGCCCAAAGATGTACACACACTGACCACACAAGTCACTGTTAACCAGTCATATCATATGAACAGCAACAGCTTCTCCTGTAAAATTCAGCAAAGCCCCACCAACATCTGGACATCAAAGTCCACTGGAAAGATTTTTGGTGAGAAAAGTTTAAATGAAAAATTATTTTAAACTAGTTTCCATTTCAGATGTGGTTGATCTGCCAAGTTTAGAACTGAAATTCAAATGTTATCATTGCTAACAAACACAATTATCAGCTAATGTCCCAGTAATTTCTGTAAAAACACATCAATGAAACTTCTCTGAACTCACTCAAACTACATCCAGATCTTAATTAAGGTCTGATAGACTAATCAATGTGGTTTAGGACACTCAACGGACTATGAACTTTAACAAATAACAAAAACTTTGTTCAGGCGACCCTTCTGTGGAGCTTCTGCTGGTTCCCAATACGGAGAATGTTAATTCAGAACTGCAGAAACTTCTTTGTAGTGGAACTGGATTTATCCCAAAGATCAGATGGTTCTCCAACTCTCTGGAGAAAGTTGCTACCTTTAATGAAACCATGATGCAAGCAGATGGACGCATGAAAGTGTCCAGTGAGATAGAAGTGTCCCTGCAAGACTGGACCGAAGGGGTGGAAATTACCTGCCAGGTCAATGATCTTAACAAAAACGCCAAGCAGAGCTGCAGCATTTGCTCAGGTAATAAAAGTGAGGACTATGAGTTTAAATCAGATCTTAACACTGAGGTATGTTCTAGAAAAATGGTTCTTCTATGATGCCCCTTTAAAAATGTTTTTGCCACTTTTTTCAGTACCTTTAATTAGAGAACATAATTATATCACACTGTGTTGTAATGTGTTTATTTAATCTTGTTTGGCTCCAGTTACCCATTCTATCTTCACTGTTCTTCTAAATTCAACTGTTTGTCTCCCAGTGACTACACCCTTCAATCAGTTGGCACAGGTGTACCTTTTGGGTCCCTCCATCAGTAATATGAGGTCATCTGCTAATGTCTCTCTCACCTGTCTGGTAATTGGCCACAGGGTCAAAGACTTCTCTATTACTTGGAGAGTAGCTAAGAAGGTATACTCCCAGAATGTTACACAGGAAGCCCCTAAAGACCATGTCAATGGAACCCAGAGTGTTCACAGTGTACTCAAGTTACCTACAGGTACATGGGAAGCATATACTGAGGTCTCCTGTGAAGTGAAACATCGATGCTCCAACAAAACTCAGAAACAAATAATTTCCAAAATTAAAGGCAAGTGCTCATAATCAACATACCTGAAACTCGTTTGTCATGATTTTTAACTACATGTGTACCACATGGATGATTACTGTTGACAATAACATGGATTTCCTCTTAATTAGAAAACAACAGAATATGTACTAAAAATAGAAACCAGTGGGCAGAAATTTGATTAACAGGAAGTTGATTTTTCACTGAATGTTTTTGAGAATTTCAGTAGAACAGTAAAGCTCTACAATATCACTATGAATACCAGAAACCTTTAGGGAAGGTGAAAGTAGCTGGTGATTAAACCCAGTGGTGCCATCCACCTCAATGTCCACACATTGATGATTTCAAAATCATGCAGATCATTATGATGAGAACAAATGTCCTTTATTCTGTCCTCCATGTTGGTCAGACAGCTTTACACAAAACCTTTCATTCTGATATTTGACCTCATCTCTGCCTCCAGGAACTTTGTGTATTAGTCTGCCTTGTTGTGTCTTCACTAAAGTACACATTAGTAGTGCATAGATGCGCTCTTGCCCACCCATTTGAATGTTATTACTGAATAATCAGTCTCAGTATGTGGACAATGTAACAGGATAGATAAGCTGGGACGCTGCAGATGATGGCTAAAAGGTTTTAATTCTCATTTGCTTTGTACATACAGACTCCAAACATCCCTCTGTCCGAATTCTTAGTCCCAGTGACAGTGACCTGTCAGGACCCCATAACTCGACTCTTCTCTGTCTGGTCACTGGATTCTACCCTGCTGATATTTCTGTTCACTGGGAGCTGAATGGGACAAATCTGGATGTGTCTCATTTCACTAACAGTCTGGTCAGCACTTACTCTGCTGGACGAGATTTCTCTATGTACAGTGCGCTGACCTTACCTGCAGGAGCACAGGAGCACAGCACATATTCCTGCATAATCAACCACCAGTCATCCTCAAGCCCAGTGTCCACCTCAGTGGACAACATCTATGGTCAGATCTGCTCAGTTCAGCTTGATTTTCATAATCAATGCATAATGAACTCTTAAATGTCACAATTTAATTATAAAAACAGTTTAAAATATAAAATGTTAATAAATGTATTGTGTATTGATTCAGTTACTGAATGTATTCACCATTATTATTATTATTATTATTATTATTATTATTATTATTAATATTATTATTATTATTATTTTACTACTATTACTATTACTATTACTATTATTTCTTTATAAAATTTGGTATTTTTTACATAAAAATAATAAAAATTTGTAATTGAATTAATATAAATTTGTGTGATTATAGATACATTTTCTCTTTTTCTTATTATTCTCTCACTCTCTTGTGTTATGTAGCCTCAGTGATCAGCTCTGTCCCATCTGTGGACCTGCTGCAGTCTCGTGATGAGCTGGTGTGTTTAGTGTACAACTACAGCCCGTCTGCCATTAACATCACCTGGCTGCTGGACGGTGTTACTGTAGAGCAAAATCACAGCACCTCCAGCCCTGCCAAAGGGGCTGATGGGAAATTCAGTGTTAAAAGCCATCTGAGGATCCTGTCCTTTGAATGGGTGCCTGAATCGACATACACATGCTTGGTCTATCACATCACTGGCAATATCACACGCACTGTCTCCAAATCAGGTGATCAGCCTCGGGCAAATATCACAGATTGGAAACATTTACTTTTGTAGCTAGTTAAGAGTTTTTCAGTTCTTGTTTGGGGCCTTTTAGTTCAATCTGCCTTGTAAAAGACTTCTAGTTCTGTGAGATCTGTAGGGTCTCAGTGTGCGTTCTTACTAAAATGAACGTGTAAGAATCTGAGACATTTTGAAAAGAACCAGATTGTGATGGCAATCTGGGAGTCGGATTCATTTTTTTCTTTTTTTTTCTGTTGAAGTCGTATGGGATTTTTCAGTTACTCCATGTAAATGGGGGGTGGGGGGTCGCTATAATAGTATTAACTATAATTGTTACAATCACACACACACACAGAGACACAAAGAGAAGCTACAAAAAGATAACTCTCTGCAAATGATGTAAAAATAAGTATAAAGTATATTTATAAAGTATAAATAAATAAATGCACATATAAATGACAGAATAAATAAATACACAAGTAATTGTATAGATAAAAAAATAAATACATTTTATAAAGTTATATGAGGAATCTATTTCTACATTTCACTGCATAAAACTTATTTGAGTTGTTTTTGCATGTCTACATTTATTTCATTTACATCACTGTTGAATTGACATTATTATTACTAGCTTAAGTTAAGCAGCAAAAAAAGAAGAAAAAATGTTGGGCTTTTTGGGAGCTCTAAGGCTCTTTTTTATAATCCGAGCCATAAAAACCCATCACTATTGTGAGTCGTGACCAATGAAAAATGCTGTCTGCATTGCTAAGATACACCTGAAAACAGTGAAAGATTTTTAAAATGGCATCTCCTGAGGGCAATTTTAGCCCACTGGACAATGTTTCTGTAACAGTGTAAGACCTTTTATTTTACAGGTGCAACATTCAAGCAACACCCAACTTCCTCCCTCCCTAAATTTACATTTATTTACTATAAATGATTTTAGCTGCTTAATTGAAATGATTTGATTCTTTCATTTGAATGATTTGCACTCTTTAATGGCATTAAGAACGTTGATTTCTTTGACAAACTATCTACATGTGTTGTTTCTTCATCCAGAAATCCTTGAGCAGAGCATATACTTTGATGAGAACATGTCTGAAGCTATGGCAGAGGAGATGGCTGAGGAGGTCTGGAACATGGCATGTGCCTTCATCATCCTCTTCCTCTGCAGTCTGATCTATGGATGTTCAGTGACTCTGATTAAAGTGAAGACTGGGTGATCAGACAGGCCCATATGTTGATTAGTGAAGTCTTAGTGTTGTACAAATTAATGAAGTGAAATGTGAAGCAGGTTCTGCTTATTAAACAATATTGCAAAATAAAACAAAAATAAAGAGAAGAGAAGAAAATGTTCTCTCTACTCAATGCTGTAAATGACATTTTCTCTCCATGGCTTAACTCTCTTTTTCTCAGTGTTACGTCTGTTAACTTGTTCTACAGATCATATAAATATGCTTTATAAATCAATTTACATTTTTATATTATATTATATTATATTATATTATATTATATTATTTTATATTATATTATATTATATTAGCAAGAAAAAAGTAAGTGTACCCTTTGTAACTATCTTGATATGTGTTGATTACTAATAAAATGTCTGAAAATTATCTAAGTTACAGACAAACACATGCTTAATAAATGAATAACACACAGACAGTTGTACTCTTCATTGTTTTTTACATTAAACATCTACAGTTTACTTTGAAAAAATAATAATAATAATGTTGCACTGTTCTCAATAAGCAAACATCAATTTTACTAACCACATTTTTTGGTTTCTTCTATGGGGAGACACCATTAAAGTACACCTATGGGGAAGTTATGTTCTTCTGTTCTTCCTGTTTGCTGCCTGGGTTCTTTTAACCTTACTATTGCGTCCATTAGACACAAACAAACAAACAAATACAGTAAATACACACTAATATATGTAGTATGTTTTTATACTAATAGTGAAGCTGATCTAATTATTTGTATAAACAGATTCAAACAATCAGCTGGAACAGATTTGATTAACAAAGTGAAAAGCTTTAATGCTTGAGAGCCTCTCAGACGTTTAGAGTTTCAGGCTCGTCTGAAATAGACTCTGAAGCGTTTTAACCAGAATATTTGCATTTGGAGTGAAATCTGTCTTCAGATGGTCTGAAACTCCTTTGCACAGCACATCTGCTTACCATCACAGCAGTTAAAGAGAAGACTTTATGAATTCAGATACTAATTTGATCACATCTGTATGTTAATATATCTGCACAGAGGCTCTACAGCTGTAACACTATATTTACAGATAGACACTTTATATACAGACAGTAAAGAACATAGCACAGCATGTTATACAGACTAATGCAAAGATAAGTACACTCTGGATTAAACATGTTCATGGTTTTCTAAGTTTAATATGTGCTATCAAGGCAGTTTAAAATGTAATTATACTGGTGCATCTTAAAAAACTAGAATATTTTGAAATTGTTCAGTTTTGTTTAGAATTGAATTCGAACAGGTAATTTTTTTTTATATTCATTACATTTAAAGTTACATTTCAAGTGTTATGTTGATCAGTATGGCTTATAAAAATCAGAAACTTAGAATTTCAAATTATTTAAATATTTAATTTTGAGGTTGGGTAAATTTCCATTCAAACAGTCTCAACACAAACAAAAAAGTTTGAGATTCACATAATTTTTGTATGTTTAAAGTGGTTTATTTAGTCTATTTGTATCTTAAATATAATCTGTAATTATTTTCACCATGAAAACCTGGCACACAAGGCTCAGTGTTCAAGTTTTAGTGTTCAGGGTTCTGTTCATTGTGGACTAAAGAACATTGTCAGGAATCAACATGAAAGAGGTATTTAATTGCTTTAAAAATACTCTTATATTTTGTGACCTCAATGACTCTTAAGACACTTTGCTCGTGGAGTGATATTTTTAGCAAACCACTCCTGGGGAAGGTTTCAATGTTCTTACTTAATTTTTCTTCATTTGTACACAGTTTATCTGACTGTAGTTTGGTGGAATCCAAACACTTTAGAGATGGTTTTGTACCATTTTCTAGCCTAATCAGCTTCAGCAGCTCCTTAGAAATCTCCTTTGTTCCTGACTTTGATAGATCCCTGTTCTTTAAATATAACAGGGCATCCATTCACACCTGGGGTGCATTTCCTGAACAATGACGGAGGCTGGAACTGAACTAACATGGTCCAATGCATCATTAAACTAACTAATAAGACTGTTTCACAAAATGTCCATACTTTGTTGGTACCCACAGTCTGAAACACATTGGTTGGAATCACCACAGTCTGAACTACAATTCTTCTAGAGATGCTTGGTCTAACATACAAAGAAGGAAACTTCCAAAAACTCACAAACATCCAAAGTATTTTATGCACACTCAGTGACATGTGGCTCAGTGGGATAGTTGTGCCCCAATGACATTATATTTAAAAAATATTATAAATATATAATAAGTACAGTTAAAGTCTTACTGATTAAGAATTAAAATATTAAAATACGGTAAAAATTATTTGTTGTCTCTTCTGCAAGAAAACACCTGCTACATGTTCTACTTCTACTTGTTCTGTAAATTAAACCCTTGTGCTATTGGACAGATGTCCTATATGTCCTGTATATTAGAAAACATGTTTTATGTTAGTGTGTTTTTCAAAGCTAAAAAAAAACATGATGACAATTACTCCCAAAACAAAACATGGCAAAAAAATTATATATAGAGCACTGTTGTACCAAACCAGTCAGAGGAATACAGTGGTGATGGTGTGTAGTGTTACATAGCTAACATGGGTTATATAGAAATTCATCTTCATAGATACAGAAATACGACGTGTTCAATCCACTTGACATTTTAAATGTTTGCACAGGAAGACTGATGGACATTTTCAGATTTCTGACATTGTCATTCTGACACAAATGATGACACAGTCTCCTGGAACTAAACTTCTAACTACAGCTCCAGATCTGTGGTTTGAACTACCCAAATGACACAGTTTGTAATCATTTGAACTACAGTTTTGGTCACCTGTGTCACTTAATGATGGTACACATTATGTAAGTTACTAACGTAAGTAGAACCTGTTTAGTTCCAGCAATGCTTTTGGGCAACACTTTCATCTCAACTGCATCATTCCAGCTACATACGTTCTAACATAATTATCAAAGACTCTTTTGGGAAAAACACCCTGATTGACATCTCATTGATTGAAAACACCTGACTCTTAATTCACCTTCAAATTATCTGTTCATTCTAGAGGTTCACATACTTTACCACTTTTGTCTGTAACACTGGATCATTTTCCTCAACAAATGTTTGCCCAGTTATTATATTTCACTATCATTTCTATATTTGTGTCTCAAATCATCTCAGCAGAATAATTAATAAACATGACAACCTGCTGAATAAAATCATTACAAACTGCAGTTCAGCTCAAACTTGGAGAAGAATGTCTCCTTTAGAGGATCCGGATTTAGCTTTGATTCCTCCTCTGTGATGTACATTGGATCAGACACCAGGCTGGATTGCCAGTGGATTGCAGAAGTTTAAAACACTGGAAATAGAAAAACTAAATCTTGAGAATGACAAATGGAACTCAAAAAAGATAAACTCCAACAGCAAGATGTACCTGAAATCTTCTAAACTGGCTCTTTAAAATAAATTTAAAACTGCACCTCATTTCAGGCAGGACTGCAGGTCTCTGTTTCAGCCTCTAGAGGGCAGTATGTGCATGTCTGCAGATTATGAACAGATCAGATTTCCTGTTATTCTCATGTTCAGTCTCTGATGATAAACACTGAGTTCAGGTTCATGTCATTGATTATTTCTGTCTGCTGAAGATCAGAAGACACGACATGATAATTAAATACAGGAGAGCAGATACAGAAACAGACAATCTGTAAACTTCAAACTCAGCACTTATAAACAAATAAACAGATAAATAAACAAGTAAATAGATAAATCTTTATTACATAGAGGCAGTGAGACAGAGAGACTGAATTCTGCGCTGATTTATAAGTTTTAAGTGTTAATATTATTCTAAAGAGCTCACATCACATCTACTAACACTGATAAACAGAAGAAAACAAACTGCAGATTTATTTTTTCTGTTCCACATTTTAGTTTTTTATTCGTTCAAATTTCAATTGACACTATAAGATTATAAAAATACAAAATGACAAAAACAATATGGGGACACAGTTTATTACTGTGCTTGAGAACACACTAACACGAGACACTACAGTGCTGTAGAAAAATCACAATCTCACTTGTTTCTTCTTCACAGCAGTGAAAACAGATGGAAACACAAAGGATACTTTAGTATAAAGATCTGCTTCTCAAATAGTTTTCTATACACTAATGTATGTAGTGGAGACAGACTGTGTACATGTCTTCTCTTCTTCTTACAGGTTTTGTGTCAGATCACATGAATAAGGGACAGGAATCAGCTTGGGTGTCTTTATCCCACCATATATTCTACACCCCCTTTATTTCAGATGCATACACTTTTGCTAGCCTCCCTAAAGGCCTCAGAGTTGATAAGATAATCATCTTTTCTGACCAGAAAATATGTGAGATTCACCTGTTCTCAAATTAATCAATCAAGCACTGAAACCAAAACAGAAATGCGAGTTAACCCAAGGACAGACAGTGATGGAGCAACAGCGCCATCAAGTGGACATTACGACACCTCACTCTCCAAAGACTTTCTTTTATACTGAATTAAACCATGTTCAATTTCATGTACTGTGTGTGTGTGTGTGTGTGTGTGTGTGTGTGTGTGTGTGTGTGTGTGTGTGTGTGTGTGTTTT
>BRDA01002487.1:0-10560 GCA_036984385.1 Crenuchus spilurus
TACATTTAATAAATCAATAAAGTGCAAAAGTTTTCATCCTTCACTAAAAACGACTCTGATTCAATGAATTCAATAAAACTGACGTGCTCGTGCGCATGCGCGGTACAAGTCGAAGCGGGGGTGCAGATCAGAAATGTTGAGCGCGCAGGAGAGAGATTTGTATACACTATTGAGTTCATGTGCGTGCAAAACTCTTCTTGCTCGCGCAAAACATCACGCACGCGAGCTCAGAATTGTGGCACAAATATAACGCCATAGTTCTCGTGAGGTTAGTGACATTTCAGTTTGGAGAGGCACTGTAATTTTTTAAAAAAGTATAATACGGGAAATTTACAGGAAAATACTAATACGGGATGACGCCGGGAAAGAGAGGTAAAATACGGTAGTTTCCCGGCCAAAACGGGAGACTTGACAGGTATGACACACACACACACACACACACACACACACACACACGCACACACACACACACACACACACACACACACACACACACACACACACACACACACACACACACACACACACACACACACACACACACACACATTAAATGGAGCAGCAATTCCAGACACATTCATTTGTTTTAAGAAATGTTCCACCATACTATTCTTGTGGGCTTTTAGCTGTGTTATGAGACACATCCTCTTGGAGGACCTGTGACTCAGATAGCATTCTGTAAATTTTGTTTAGATTAAAGACCCCCTGTGCAGGACACAGTAAAGCAGCCTCAAAACATAATTGAACCTCTTAAGTGTTTCACAGTAGGTATGGTCTTCTTTTCTTTAAAATCTTCATTTCTTTATTTGTGAACATCGAGCTGGTGTGACTTGCCAAAAATCTCCAGTTTTGCCTGTCAAGACATCTGTCCAACATTTCACCAGAAGCATTGTGGCTTGTCAGTATGCATTTTAGCAAATGTCATCAGGCTATTTATGTTTCTCTTTTAACAATGGAGTTCTCCTGGTTCTTGGGTCCACAGAGCCTACTGTCACTCCAAAAATGACGGGTGGTGTTATCAGACACCAAAGTGACCCTGGAGTTAAGCTTGTATCGTTTTGTTCAATCTGGAGTTGATTTTCCTCATCCAGTGATGTCCAGAAAGGTTGGCTACAGTCCTGCGAACCTTAGACTTCTTAACATTATTTTCAGATGCAGTTACAGGAACATCAAGCTGCTTAAAATTCTCTTACAGACATCACATTTAACATGCTTGTCTAGAATTATTTCTGACCTCCTCAGACAACTCTTCCCTTCAGTTCATGTTTTGTGTGGTGCACATGATGATACCAAACAGCAGAGGGCCCACTTTTCTCTATTTAAATAGGCTGAATGACTGATTATACGAGTGTTCATTAAATAAAAAATAAAAATAAAAAAAATCAAATTTTCCATGACTAACAACATATCTGTCCAGATCGTTTAAAATATATTTGTAGAGCAAGCCATAATTTGTCTTTTTCCACACTTTCTTTACTTTACTCTGCATAGCATTAGAGTATGTCAGGCAGTTCTAGATCTGACCACTGATTTTAATTACATCACTTCTCAGGTGGAATGACGTAAACTTCCTATGACCTGTACCAACAAATTTGTCCACATCTGTTTATGTAATGTTAACAAAATAGTGTTAAAATAAACTTTCTTTGAGTACTATGTTACCTTACTGTGTCTCCTCAACAACTTAACTCTTGCAAAACAATGTCTCAGGCCTTAAATATATCATATAGCATCACATATATAACATTTCAGTGTTGTGGAGAAACCATCTTATCCATCACACGTCTTTTCACCCTGATACCTTCTGGAAGAAGATACCACAGCATTCAGACTCTCACTGCTAGACTGTCCAACAGTTTTATCCCTCAGTCTGTCAGAGTCCTCAACACACATGTGTACTGTACAGTATGACTCTCGGGGAGTAAATGTCAATACACTACAATACAGCACTGTATTTGCCTACATAATCATTGCAATGTTTGCACATTTGCATTATAAAACTGCTGCTATAAACTCTAAACTGCTGCTAAATATCACTCAGTTCTATGTACTGACCAACATCACATCTGTCCTTCTTCCTGTAATGTTTCGTTTAGTTAGACGAGCAGTGCTTTGTATTTTGTGTATGTATTAGGGCTTGTTATTTGTATATTTATTGTTTGTTTTTCATTGCACTTGTGTTCTGTGTTGTACTTGGTTCTGGAAGAATGTTGTTTTGTTTCAGTATGTACTGTACTGTATATAGCTGATGTGACAATAAAAACCTCATGAACTTGAATTTGATTTGTCTGTAAGCACTTCATACTTTTCTGTGATGTTGTTTGTAGATATGAAGATTACAGGAAGAACATGTAGCATATTGTACAGTAATGGATAAGTTATCTCATTCCAGCTGTATTCTTGCTGATGTAACTGGGAATACCTGGCATGACTGCTCCAGACTTTTGATATTAAATGCTTCAGATTTCTATTTCCTGTCACATGTGACCAAAATGAAAGAACATCACAATATACCACCCTGATTCAGAACGACTGCTGGGTTTTACAGAACATTTTTAAAAAATGGGGGAATTGCTGTTCTTCAGTGCAGATATGTCTAAAGTTCAATATGTTTCACATTTAAATGACACACTCATGAACACATTTACATATGACTCCCCATTCAGGCTACAGCAGGTTAACAAAGGTGTGAATCCATCCAAATGATACATTTTTTGTGCATATTTCAGCCTGGACTCCTCATTCAGTTCAGTGCAAAGCAGAAATCATTTACAGTATGTATATCAGTCTTTTAGCACAGTAAGTAAAACAGCCTGTTTAATTCTAAGGGATAAAGAAAGTGGAAATGGTCTTATAAAAAATCTGCATGATTTTATAATGAAAATGCAACATAATGGCTCTTTAAGCAAAATCCCATGAATTCTTATGGAAAAATGAATTAACTGATTGATAAATATTAGTAAAGGCTTGGGCCTTGGGAATTTGCTTTATTGGATAAATGAGATGTATTTTAACCCCAAATGTGGAAAAGTTGTGACAGTATCTAGAATGAAAAAACAATGCAGTGTTTCCTACATTTACTTTGACTTTTTCCTTGCAGACAGTATGAATCCAAGACGTTGAATGTTTTTCCAGTCAACTTTATTTCATTTGGTAATATACATTCATTCCTGCATTTAAGGCCTGTAACACATTCTGTAAAAATGCTTAAGCGAGCACTAATTTACATCTCTTATTGTAATGAACTGTAATGCTCTTATATTGTGTATAATTGTGTATCTTTCCTTCTTTCTAGGAATTAATAATGGCTTTGTTCTAACAGAGTCTGAACTGAAGAGTAGTTTGGACTCTAACCTGTCTGTACTAGCTGAGATGATTCTCTTAATGGTAACAAAGCACAGTTGTATGTAACTCTGGATAATAGTGTCGGTCAAATGCTGTAAATGTAAATGTAAAAAGTTGGGACTGAAAAGCATTGACCATGTTGTAATGTTAATCATTAAAAGACATTTTGGCACTGAAGATGATACCAATTGATGAAGTGTTTTGGGTGTTTTTTTGTCCCATTGTTCTTTCAAACACGTCTTAAGGTGTGCAACAGTATGAGGTTGTTGTTGCATTTTTGTTTAAAAATTATCCACATTCTTTATCAGGGACAGGCTAGTCCAGTCCAATCCAGTACTGAGTGTACTTTTCAGAATTGTACATGACCTTTGCCAAGGACACTTACACACCCCCATAGGGTGAAAGACCCTGGGTTTTGAAATTTTTGCTGACAATAGTCTGGATTATTCATTTTTGTCTTTTTTACTGATGAACACAGTGTCCACATTTTCCAGAAAAAGATACGGAATACTGATTCATCTGACCACAGTACACATTTCCATTGTGTGATGACTCATCCCAGATGCCTCTGAGCTTAGAAAAGTCAAGACTGCTTCGGGACATGGTTAACATTTTTCTTGTTTTTTGCACAGTGAAGAAGTTTTAAGTGGCGATTATGAATGTAGCTCTGTATTGCAGTGCTTGGCAAAGGTTTGTCAAAGTAATTAATTGACTTTATGGTTATATCAGTTGTTGATGAATGATGGTACTTGATGCAGTGTCGTCTGATGGATCAGAGATTACAGATGTTCAGCTTAATCTCGCGCCCTCGCCCTTTATGCACTGAACCTCCTGTAGATGTTTTAATGGTTTAAAGATATGCACTGTATAAGGAGAAATATGCAACTTCCTTCAGATCTTTGAGGAACATTGTTTTAAAAATGTTCAATTATTTGTTCCTTAGACTTTCATGGATACTCTTTTTGGACCAAATCATGATTATAATTACATGTGGACATCATCTGTCTGAAATATCATCATCATCATCATCATCATCATAAATAATTATGTAAATAAATAAATGTATTTTTTTTAAAGAAAAGAAAAAAAGAACAAAATCTCGAGGAATGATGCAGACCTGAAATGCAGGAATGGATGTATATTAACAAATGAAATGATGCTGACCAGACAAAAGTAAAGAAACAAAGTAACTGTAAGAAACACAAAGATCTAATGTAGGTTGAAGCCTGTTTAACTGTTAAGATGAAGAGAACAGTGGGAATGCAAAAAGGAATTACTGAATTGGTACGTAAAACTCCACAAACGTCAAGAGAAAAAAAACAATATACACTGACAATATACATAAAAATAAAGGGAACACTAAAATAACACATCCTAGACCTCAATGAATAAAATATTCCAGTTGAAAATCTTTATTTATTACATAGTGGAATGTGTTAAGAATATAATAACATAAAAATGATCAATGTAAATCAAAATTATTACCCCTTGGAGGTCTGGATTTGGAATCATACTCAAAATCTCACACCATCCTCATGGAGTCTGTTTCTGACAGTTTAAGCAGAAACATGGATATTAGTGGCCTGCTGGACGTCATTTTGCAGGTCTCTGGCTCTGCTCCTCCTGTTCCTCCTTGCACAAAGGAGAAGGTAGCGGTCCTCCTGCTGGGTTGTTGAAGGTAGCGGTCCTCCTGCTGGGTTGTTGCCCTCTCACGGCCCCCTCCATGTCTCCTGGTGTACTGGCCTGTCTCCTGGTATCTGCTCCATGCTCTGGACACTGTGCTGACAGACACAGCAAACCTTCTTGCCACAGCTTGCATTGATGTGCCATCCTGGATGAGCTGCACTACCTGAGCAACTTCTGTGGGTTGTAGACATCGCCTCATGCTACCTCTATGATGAGAGAACTGACAAAATGCAAAAGTGACCAAAACATCAGCCAGAAAGGATGAGAACAGAAAAGGTCTGTGGTCACCACCTGCAGAACCACTCCTGTATAGAGGTTGTCTTGCTAATTGCCTCTCATTTCTACCTGTTGTCTGTTTCATTTGCAAAACAGCAGGTAAAATTGATTCACAATCAGTGTTGCTTCCTAACTGGACAGGTTGGTTTAAAAGAAGTGTGGTTGACTTGGAGTTAGTTCCAACATTTCGTCCTAATCATTTTATATCATAATCATATTTATTATTTTATCATTCACAATTGTTTGTAATATTAGTATTCATTATTTTCCAGAAAAAAAACAGTATCTGTGATTGTAAAATCTGTCTGAGGATATAAAAAATTAGTTAGATTCTGTACACAGGACTGTAAAATGTGCGGTCCAATGGTGGACCATCAGTGGCCTACAGTCGGCGGGGTGCCGACCTTGTTTGGCCGGTGGACCGATATATGCTTGCTATCTGGGACATTGTGTAATTTAAGTGTTCCCTTTATTTTTTTGAGCAGTGTATATATAAAGGTTCCTTAATAATAAAAAAGTGTTATTCAGCTTTGTCAGATGTGAAGAACTGTCCTTTTGTCGATATCCATTAATAATGTAAACAAAGCAGTTGAATTCTGGGTATTGACATGTGGGCTGTGTTTAAAACACAACGTGCTCGTCGTAGCGAGTAGCTCTAATACACTTTACATTACACACTGACTGAAATGTGAGTATTCTCCAGGGAGGAGACATCAGGAAGTCATAAAGAGAGAAAAGTGAGGGATTACAGGTGGGGCTCTGAATGGTGTGATGCCCAGGAGATTATTCGAGACGGCGGCTAAAAAAAGCCTGTAACTGAGAGTCTGTTCAGGAGACCTGGAGAAATACACCGGATTTCAGAGTTGCCAGGTTCGCGTTTTTCACGCCATGTTTGAATGTTCAGTTTTGTGTAAAAAAAAAAAAAAAAAAAAAAATCAAAGGATGACATTTTTTGGGCTACTTTCAAAATAATAAGATAACATAATACAGTATTAATAATAAAATGGTATAACAATGCTATTAATATTGCTGTAAACGAAAAGTTAGAATAGAATTAGAACATAAATTAAAAAAAAAAAAAAAAAAAAAAAAAAAAAAAAAATATATATATATATATATATATATATATATATATATATATATATATATATATATATAATAAAATGGCCTGTGTCTTGTGACCGGAAGGTCCCCGGCTTGATTTCCGGACACGTCATTGACTGAGCCCTAAACCACAACTGCTCCCTGGGCACCATGGATAGGTAGACTTGTTCTCACAGACGTGTGTGTTTGTGTGTGTGTGTGTGTGTGTGTGTGTGTTTGTTTCATTGCGCAGATGGGTTAAATACAGAGGTAAAATGTAGTTGTGTGCAATCACATTGACAAATAAATAAATAAAGCATAAGTAATAGAATATTTAGATTAGGTATGATAATAGTTCTTTTGACATTTACAGCCTGTTTTCTTAAAACTGTCTGTGAGATTTTGGACTAGTTTCAGCTTCTGAGGGGCGGGTTTTAGACAGACATGGGCTGGATATTTTAGTTGGACCTGGCAACACTGCCGGCTCTGCTCTGAGCTGTGCACACAATGACAGCGCTGTACACAACTTTCCTGCTCTTCTCAGGTTAGTGTTTTACGTTTTTAAAGTGAAAGTCTCTTTAGGCCTAGGCTAAGTAGCTGGTTATAACTAAGTTAAGTATAAAGTACAATAAAAGTTGTTGGGGTTTAGTACTGATGCCTGAGCATCACTTGATAGTGATAAACCCGGTTAAACTCTGGTTGTATTAGTACATCTGACAGAAGTAAATTAGCTCTTTTAACACTTTGTGCAGTTTACATTTCAATATTCATACTCAGGTACACGACATAGGACTGGTTACCTGCCAGGTAATAGTTATCTCCTGTAAAGTCTATGGCTGTCTAAAACAAACATTTGCTCAGGCTCATGATAAAAGCTGATGGCTATGCTTTTATTCTTAGGACAATTAAAGTCAGGCTCTATTGTGGACTTTCTAAAACACTTGGGTTAATGTATTAAAACAATAATCTAGGAACACCAAACTTCTCTGTTACTGCTCTATTAGTCCTCTACTGCTGAAATGGAACCTGTGATTCTTTCAGCAGAATGAGCAGTAAGAAGTGAGGGGTCATTGTTTTGGTGCATTAAGCCATGTTAAGCATTTTAGAATGTCTGATTAGATAAACACTCTTACCTTCAACAGCTTCATAAGTCTGCAGTGTATTTGTAAAAATGTCTTGGCATGATGTCTAGGCTGGAAAATCCACCTGGTTTATGGTCAGAAAATATTCAGTAGTGGAAGGTTCCACCTTAAAAAAAAAGTAGCTCACTTTCTGATGTCAAGCCAAATCACACACAAGTCAAAAATATTTTAGAAGTAAATATAAACATGAAACCGTGCACTCTTAAAAGTAAAAGTGGCGAAAAGCCTTAGAAGAGTCACTTTTGGTTTCTTGAATAACTTTTAATTGAGGCTTTTAAAGAGATTTTTATAAATGTTGTTTGCATGAAGAGTGATGTGGTCATTTGTGATATTGCGACATTAAATTTAATTATAATGAACGTCTCTGAGCATACTGTTAATATTGTTAGTACTTAAAGAACAACAAACAACTCCATTTATTACAAAAAAAGCCTTAATTAGTAGTGTTTAATTGGTTTTATGCAGTATTCTGGATTCAGTAGTTCTGCTGAAAATGTTTAATAGCAGTGTTGTTATATTTTAGTCATATTGCCCATATTCTCTGCCAAGTTATTTAGAGACAACTTAATCAAGACCTATTTAGGAATGAATCTATTTAACATCTTGTAATTCATCTCCAATGGCTCCTGCATATCTTGTCTACACCACAAACATGTCCTGATAACCACTGTCAGCAGAGCCTGAAAAGTCTAAACAAATCCCGTGGTCTTGTGTCACTGTGATATCACATACGCCTGTAAATTATTAAGTCATTAGGTAATTTAGAAAAATAACATAACTTTGTAAAACTTTGATTTTGGTTGTTGCCCATCACCTCTTTCAGGTTTTTAGGACTATATGCAGAGTACGTACTTGAGTGCATTCACTGCACAACAAGTATTTTACAAACTAATATAATCTCACATTGCCTCCTTATGGACACAGTGTGAGTCCTGTCTGGACAATGTTGTTTCTGTTCTAGTTAGTATGGCCTCTCTGGTGCCCCAGAGATCCGTGCGGAATAAGAGAGGACTGCTGGAGCTAGCTGGAGTTATCAAATGCAGCACAGGGAGATCAGCCTTGTCCTATATGATGTATGGATGTTACTGTGGCCTCGGAGGTCAAGGCTGGCCCAGAGACAGGGCAGACTGGTAAGGACGTATCAAGTATATGTGACATACTGATATTCTAATGCAGATGATATACTTTTACAACAGTGATGTGAGTGACTTGTTTCTTTCCACTGTCAAGTATATGACATCGTTTTCTAAACATACTGTTTGAGAGTGAAATAACTGAGACAGTGTCTGACTGAGAGTCTGTGGCCAGGCCTTGGTCATCTGGAGGTGGCTCCACCCTGCACTTGCCACAAACAAAATGGCAGTTTCTTTGTTTTTGGGCTTTCAAATCACAGCTACTACACCAGAAACCCATAAAGCATTTTATTTAGCCTCTGTTTAGGAAGAAGGCCTTCATTTTCACTCCTCCTCACAGAAGTATGCTGCCAAAAGGAAACGGCTTCATAATAGCAGATGAGAGACTGGATATGTGAGCTGGATGATAAGTTTGTATTTTCTTTGTTCACAAAGATGACACATGGTCTACAATAAAGTAAACCACATGTTACACTTGCAACATACTTGGGTGAAGATAGTCTCTTGGCCTTGGCTCATTGCTTCTCCAAAAATGTGGTTTTCACAGTATACAGTCATTAGCATCTACCGAAAGAGGTCCAAAGAAGGATAGCTGGTGAATGGGCGACAACAACATGCACACCCAAGACATCATGAAGTGTGTGGGGAGCGAAGGCAACTTGTCTGGTCCAGTCCCACAGAACAGCTACTGTAGCACATTGTCCACCACCTAAAGCACATATATTGGACACGTGTATCAGAATGATACCATGGAGCAATGGAAGAAGGTTATGTGGTCTGATGAATTACATTTAGTTTTTATTTTATATTCGTCACATGGATGGTAAGGTGTATTGCAAACATGTGAAAGAGATGGCACCAGGATGCACTATGAAGGCATGAAACTGCTGGAGGCTGGATGCCCTGTGCAATGGGAAACCTTGGGTTCTAGCATTCATATGGATGTTACTTTGACATATACAAGTGCATCTGTTCATGGCAGCGGTATTTTCTAATGGCAGTGGCTGTTGTCAGCTGGTTATTGTGCCCTAACACACTGCAAATTGACCAGGAGTGGTTTGAGGAACATTACAAAGACTTCAGGGTGTTGATTTGGCCTCCAAATTCTCAAGATCTCAGTCCAATTGAGCATCTGTGGGATATATTGGGCAAAAAGTAAAATCCACAACAGCTGATCCACATTGAATGTTTTTGCTGTCTGTACATAATCTTGTATATCCATTTTCTGATGTTGTGCATCATTTGAAAATACCAGGTCACGTGAACATTTTGTGATAACTTCAAAATCAGTGGACCAATCGAAATGTGACTTGAAATACAATCTTTTAACTGACTTACATTAAAAGTTACGTTTTTTTCCTTCTGTAAAGTTACCATTTTCCATGACGGCACATAGTTTTATTTATTTATTTATTTATTTATTTTAGCTATTTTGACTCTGTTTTTAACTCTGTTTTGGAGTCTCCAAAAAGATGTTCACAGTGGGCTTTTAGGCTTTAGTACAGGTATTTACTCTCTGCATACAGCATAACATACATTTTGCAGAAGGTATCATGACATGTAGGGATATTGTGGATATGTGCTTTGAGTTAACATTAGTGCTGTAGCAAATATTTCACTAAGGTTAAGCAAGATAAACTTTTTGTGGGAGACACCAAACCTGAGCTAAAATGGTGATACTGTAGTCATCATACAGCAAAATATAAAAAGGGATTTCTTCTAAAATTAAAGTATATCAGATATCACACAAATCCTAAAAGTACATAAATAGAACCAGATTAAATGAATCAAAAGAACATGTAGAAGAGCTGGTGAGTTGCACTGAGAAGGCTGCAAAGGAATATAACATGCAGATCAATGCAGCTAAAACAAACGTGATGACGAACACTGAAGAT